>BRDA01047983.1:0-23407 GCA_036984385.1 Crenuchus spilurus | reverse complement strand
TTTACATATTATTTGGGTTATGTCTATATTACAGACTATTTGGGTTATGTCTGTATTGCAGACTATTTGGGTTATGTCTGTATTGCAGACTATTTGGGTTATGTCTATAGTGCAGACTATTTGGGTTATATCTGTATTACAGACTATTTGGGTTATGTCTGTATTACATAGTATTTGGGTTATGTCTGTATTACATACTATTTGTGTTATGTCTATAGTGCAGACTATTTGGGTTATATCTGTATTACATACTATTTGGGTTATGTCTATAGTGCAGACTATTTGGGTTATGTCTATAGTGCAGACTATTTGGGTTATGTCTGTATTGCAGACTATTTGGGTTATGTCTATATTACAGACTATTTGGGTTATGTCTGTATTACATACTGTTTGTGTTATGTCTATAGTGCAGACTATTTGGGTTATATCTGTATTACATACTATTTGGGTTATGTCTATAGTGCAGACTATTTGGGTTATGTCTATATTACAGACTATTTGGGTTATGTCTGTATTGCAGATTATTTGGGTTATGTCTGTATTGCAGACTATTTGGGTTATGTCTGTATTGCAGACTATTTGGGTTATGTCTGTATAGCAGACTATTTGGGTTATATCTGTATTACAGACTATTTGGGTTATATCTGTATTACATACTATTTGGGTTATGTCTGTATTACATACTATTTGGGTTATGTCTATAGTGCAGACTATTTGGGTTATATCTGTATTACAGACTATTTGGGTTATGTCTGTATTACATACTATTTGGGTTATGTTTGTATTACATAGTATTTGGGTTATGTCTGTATTACATACTATTTGTGTTATGTCTATAGTGCAGACTATTTGGGTTATATCTGTATTACAGACTATTTGGGTTATGTCTGTATTACAGACTATTTGGGTTATGTCTGTATTATATGGTTTATTCAGGTTATGTAAATGGATTCTTTGGGCTCAATCCAAAGAATATCTTTTCAGCGGTTGGTTATTTTAAAGAATCTTGAGCATGAAGTACTTTTAACTTTTAAAATGTTATATAAAGATTTTCCTAGAACCTTTTATTTTCAGAACGTATTCTGTGTGTGGTTTTGGTGCAGTCATAGAGTCGTGACTCTTATATAATGCCAAAAAGTGTGTGTGTGTAGATGCTTGGATGTCATTTCACATTCACACAAATAATTTATTATTTGTAATAAACATTAGGGTCTATAATTTATTGGCCAAAAAAGCACAGGATAGAGATATGTACACTTGTTACCAAATTACACATTTGATTGATTTTTGAAGTAAATCCAACCAGTGCTGCAAAAATATTAAAATGATCTTTTTTTTCTGCAAATACTTCTTTGGGTGGTCACTTTTGGTTGGATTCATTCATGAAGACAATATTGAAACTGTAATTGTGGCATATGCAAAAGTTTGGACACACTTTTAGCAGTACTCAGAAATTCCTTGGCAGATATTGCAAATGCTTTTAATAGTCAGCTAGAACTATTTCTATTCTTGTTTTAGGAGTTTTCACCCACTCTTGCTTGCAGAACACTTATATTCTTAGGTTGTGTTGCATGTACAGCATGTTTAAGATCTTCCCCCAGATTTTCAGTGATGTTCAGCTCAGGGGACTGTGAGGGCCGTTCTAAAAGCTTTAACTTGCTTTTCTTGAAGTAGCTCTTGGAGGATTTTGAGGTCTTGGATTGCTTTCCTGTTGAAGAAGCCATTCTTTTAATCCAAAAGGCATGTAATTACCACATTATGCTGTAATCATCTGTACTAAAGTCTATAAATTCACTGTCAATAACTTGACACCAGACACAGAACATCTAGGTCGAGCATTTTACATTAAAATCAAGCTATGCTTCTCACGGAGAACTCTGGGCGTCCCCAATATTTTGAATGATATTTTCTTATTAAATAGGCCTACAGTCATATTCTCAATTTTTAGATGCGGAAACATTGTATAAAGGTATTGTACTTTTAGCTAAATCACCATTTAAAAGTGTATTACTTTGTGCACATGCCTCTCTCTTTATGCTGGATGTAGATCCAGATGTGTCTCTCATTAGGAGCTCATTTAGCAGTTGCAAGCTTCCAGCAGCTCCATATGCACAGTGTCCCTCCACCACATGTTATTTTAACTTAATCTACATATCATGTATTTTTCTCAAATCAGCAAACGAATAATAGGCTGGTCACTTTGCTTAGGATCAATGTCCAGATCAGTACTGTACACTGTAAAAAAAATACTGTGAAATGTACCTAGCTGGCAACAATTAGCTAATTAGTTGCTGTAGAACATTCCAGATATTTTTTACTGTAAATTTAATCACAGTACTTATATAATACTGTAATTTATCCTGCAGTAATAATTACAATATGGTAACTGTCATCTCAGCAGTAATGTGCTCTTGTGATATTTTGTGGAGGTGTAGAGATGAGGAAACAGGATGCAGGCCAAGGGATCCCAACAAACTGTATTTATTCAGTGTGAACACTTAAACACAACACTCTGACAGCTGTAACATATACAATGATGGACAAGACAGAACAGCACAGGATAGGCTTTATACACCACATGATTGCATGGGAATAACCAAATAGGGAAGGGTAACAATTAATAGCTGTGAACACTAACAAGACATGCCGTATGAGGGGGTGGAGACATGAAAGAACACATGGATGAATACCCTAACGAGGGACAATGACAGCTATTTTTTTTTAACACAGCAAATATTAAAACTACTGTATTGCATTACAGCATTAAGCGGGTGTGATAATAGATGGATAAATATTTAAATATTTCTATTACTCCAAAATTGCTGACTTTAAAGTGGAAATGTATAAAAACTGAAATGAAATATGAACCAAAAATGGTTTCTTTCTAATGAACTGGAGTTTTCTTCTGTGCAGTGGAAGGATAAAAAGAATATGTTGCTGATGTAGACATTTTAGGCAGAATTGAGCTCTGTAACTCTATTCAGAGTGGATTAAATGTGCATGGGGGTCCTGTGGTCATTTCTTTTATAAACTCTTCTATGATTTTATTTACAACCAAATCAGCCATGCATTTCTCTCTCTTTACAATAAGCTCTTTAAAAAGCTCATATAAAAATGTTTAACACTCTTACCTCTTGTGATGTTTCTCTTTGGCCAACTTCAGTACTTTGTACTGGTGATGCGCTTTTTAAATGGTGCTAATGCTAACCTGTGCAACAAAGCTCACATACAAGTTTAATTTAATAAATTCTGGTACACTTATGACAAATGAAGATTAACTAAATGTCTCCAAATAATACAGTCTAATGTGCTAATAGTTTATTTTGGTTCTATTATGCACACTAGCTTACAGGCTAACTTGCTAAAGATTCTCTAACAGTTAGCTAGCTAACTTTAATAATACTTATCCAGATTATTATGTAATTTACATCACAAAATGTCTTTAACATAATGCTCCAAAAATATTGAGTAAACTGAAGTCAAAGTTGAAGAAAGTCTCAGTTCTTCTCATGAAACATTTAGAAGTTAAGTGGCCATATAATGCCATTTTGCCTCTTTTGAGGTTACCTCTGTTCGGTTTGGAATATTATTTTAATTCTTGTAAAATGCAGATGTAAGAGTAAAGTTGGATCCTCATTATTTACTGACTGTGGAGGATGTAGGCTAAGTTAGCTAAAGATGTTGGGTTATTTTTAAGAGACATGAAAACCTAAAAATTCAGAGCCTTTGGGTTCATCCTATGTCCATCCTACATTCTCCACCTCCCCAAGCGCCCATATATTCCAGTGATATAGATTGCTAAAGAACAAATGTCAAAATGATCATTAAGACCAAGTCATACAAGTTAACCTGCCAAGAAACATATGATATGACATTCATTCATTCATTCATTATCCCACCCGCTTAATCCTTATCAGGGTCGCGGTTAGTCCCCTACCCTTTCACTGGGCGCAGGGCAGGGCATTACACTAAGCCCACGACAGGGCGCCAATCCATCACTGGGTGTACACATATGCATGCACACACACACACACACAGACAATTTAGAGTACCCAATCCACCTGACCTCCACGTTTCTGGACTGTGGGAGGAAACCGGAGTCCCCGGAGGAAACCCACGCAGACACAGGGAGAACATGGAAACTCCGCTCAGATGCGGACTCGAACCCAAGACCTCAGTGCTGAGAGGCAAACGTGCTAACCACTAAGCCACCGTGCCGCCCATGATATGACATCTGATAAGAGATGATTGTAAAATCATTCATAAATAACGATCATTGGCAAATGTGTGGAAAAAACAGGAGTTTACAGAACTGAAGAGGAAATTCAACATTTAGAGAAAATAAACATCATAAGTGATCACATCAGGTTAACACTACTTAAAGCTTTCATCTTGGAGAGAGGGAAAGAGAGAAAGGGAGGAAAAATCAAGCTCCACTTTGGTTTGAGATGTGAAAATATCTACAGGTATTTCAGTCCATCCTTCTATCCGCTGTGCGATTACTCAATGGTGTGCATTGAAAAGGATGAGGAGCAGTCAAGAGGTTGGTACTGAGGAAGGAACAAAAAGAAAACAAGCAGAAAATACTCCACCTACAAAAACTGATCTTTGGAAGAATTTATTAGAAGAAGTCCAGTCTAATAAAGTCTGTGCAGTCTAGTAAAGTCTTGGGGACTGCAATAGAGTCCAGATTAGCTTAAGATAGATGTATGGCTCGCCACTTGTTCCAAATTCCACACTTGTAATTTTGTGGTTCTGTCTTAATCTTCACTAACATGACACATTTTTGAATTTATAAGAAGTATGTAAACACTGCAAGTGTGTTGATTTGTTTACGTATGTTTATACACATGGTCATGCCCTTGTGTTCTCTGTCCATACAGAGTAAGAAACCTGTTATAGGTGTTAAAGTGCAACACTGACCAATGTCCTTGCACACAGACAAATTTTATCTTCTTTAACCCGTCCATGAAATGAAATGCACATACACACACTAGTGAACATGATGGCATTGAGCACACTTGCTCAGAGTGGTGGGCAGCCCTATCCACAGAGTCCAGGGAGCAGTTGGGGGTTAGGTGCCAAGTACTTTGTTACATCTACGAGTTTTTGTCCTTTCTGAGACATAGTGTCCACCATCCCTTAAGCGTCTACTCGGTTAGCCAGACTAACTGACTATCTATCCAACAGTTAAAGCTTGTCTGAAAAATGGTCCCAGGCACACCAGCAGATCTACAACAAAATGGCTGAAAAAGAAACATTTTCATGTTACAATTCATTTACATTGTAACTTGATTACCTTCTTCCAAAGTCCTCAGAAATCTTTCATTCGTGCCATAATGCACTTCCACAAACATGCCACTCACAGACATGTAATATTTATGCATTTTTCTTAATAAATAAATGATTAGGCCAAAATCATTTCTTTTGATTCTCTTTAGCTACTTTTATTAAGTTTTAGGTCAAATTCATGCGTAAATAGAGTCAGTTCTAAAGGTTTCACAATAGAACAGCTTGGTGGGAAATACTGAAGCTATTGTTGCTTGAATATCATCCATCTATATGATGTGTATTGTAATCTGTGGCATTTGATTGGTTCATTGGCCAATTAAAGACTGAGTGTGTGTGTGTGTGTGTGTGTGTGTGTGTGTGTGTGTGTGTGTCCACACACAGAAGGTGCAGCAACACTGACTGAAGCAACAGATTCAAATTCAGGGCTGTACTGTCACCATGGAGACAGTGGTTAGGATGATAGGGAGTGTGTGTGTGCGTGTGCACAGGTTTGCGCGTGTGTGCGTGTGTGTGTGTGTGTCAGTGCAGTCTACTTTTAATTACACTGAAATAACATTTTAAAAGAGCTTACGCTGTGTGTGGCTGAACTGATGTAAACTGAATGGTTTCAGTGTGTAGACTGAGTGTGACTTGTGTAGATACTACATCAAACTCTTCTATATGTATCTATGAAATGGGGCCTTTTAATATAAATATGCTTTTCAGGAAAACACCCTGGCCTCTGTAACTCGGTCAGTCGTTTACAGAATCAGAAATTGTGTGTGTGACCTCAGGTTTGTCAGCTGTGTGGAAACACCTGGAGAGAGGGGGGGGGAGAGAGAGAGAGAGAGAGAGAGAGAGAGAGAGAGCTCTTTCATTAGGAGCACTAAAGAGTTTATGAAAATGTGATGACATTTCACAGACAATAAAGTTACTCTATAATACTCTCTCTCCCTCCCCACGCTCTCCTTTCCTACTGTCTCTACTGTTTTTCTTACCTCCTCCTCTTTCTCTCTCTCTCTACCCTTACCTCTCCTTCTCTCTCCCCACCTTCTTGATCCATCCTTTCTCTTATACTCTCATTTTTTTTTCTTTCCCCTCCTTTCTCATTCATTTTCCCCTCTCGCTTTTACTCTCTCAAAACTAAAATTAGAAAATAAAACACAGTAAAATGTAGATTAGCACAGACATGTTTGGTATTTGCTACCATTGGTTATTAGCTCCAATGTGAAACTATAGAAGCTTCAGATATGAAACGTCATGGAAGAACAAGTACATATGGTTTGGATGTAATGTTTACAAAAGAAGAAACTGAACTTTGGTCCAGGCAAAAAATTTACAGATATGGTATGTGTACAATTATTATTATTAATTATTAATAAATATTAATTATTATACATACATTTTAAACATTACTTAAACATTATTATTCATAATATTTTATTAGGAATTACTTGTTACTATTAATAATATACTAATAATAACTATAATTATTATTAAAATAAAATATTAATCATTAATAAAATATTAATTATTAAATATTAATTAACTGTTAAAATCATGTAATATAAAATCACTCAATTCTGTGTTATATCTTGATAATCAACTTCACTCCAATTCATTAGCACCAATTTTACACTTATGTTTGTGTAATGCCAATGACACAGTATAGCAAGAAATGGCAGAGCCAATCGATAAGCTTGTGGGCGGTCTAAAGAGAAAAAGCCTTCGGACTGAGTGGCCGTTTTTTGCTGGGTCCTAGTGCTCGACTTTTTAATTTAGCGTAACTGTTTAGTTTTTTTTTTTTTTGCCAACCTCTTTTGGCCAGCAGGGGGCCCCCTGATCTCCGGGACCCCAAGCAATTGTGTGGTTTGCGTGTTGGTCAAGTCTGCCACTGAACATAAACCATATACATAAAATGATATGTACAGTATGCAAACAAAGTGTGTGAGACAGGAGGTGGGTGAATACAGTGGTGCTAAACTGAATGCATGGTGCAGAGAGGACGTTTGCCCATCCTTGAGTGAGATTTGAAACCGCCATGTCAGACTTGCAGCTGGTGTATGGAAATTGTGGGTGTGTGCATCAAGACTTTTGCATCATAGTCTAGGATTATGGAATCACCCTGTTTTACTGTCGTCATTTGTTTATGTGAGTTTTGAAGGAGGAGACAACAATGTTTGATGTTTACAGCCGGCATGTTTTATGTACCAAACTGATTATTCCACTAATAATGCTGATGTAAATCCAGTTTTCCATTCTAAACACCTTTAAAGACAGTTACAAAAACAAACTCTTCAATTCTACAGTTTTGGTATATAAAGCATGTAACTGTTATTATTGAACTTCAAAATAAACTTTAAAAGAAAGCATTATCATACCTGTCTTTAACTTACCTGTGATGCACTTTCATTGTTACCTCTCTCTCTCTCTCTCTCTCTCTCTCTCTCTCTCTCTCTCTCTCTCTCTCTCTCTCTCTCTCTCTGTGTGTGTGTGTGTGTGTGTGTGTGTGTGAAACTCTCAGGTTTATTTTAGTCTTCTCTCTGTCAGACTGGTACTGCTGTACAGCCGGCAGTTTTTACTTACATCATCAGTGTCTGTTTTGTCTCCTCTGTACAAGTACATTAATTTACGTCATAATTAGTGAACACACACACTGCTATTACGTGAAAGTGCACAATCATTGGCCAGTATGCTTGCACATAGAGGATTTTGACCTTCACATTTAACCAATCCATACACACTAAGGAGTACACTAGTGGGCACAGAGCAGACATGCCCAAAGCTGTGGACAGCCCTTTCCACAGCACCCAGGGGGCAGTTGGAGTTAGGTGCCTTGCTCAAGGGCTTCAGTCATGTCCTGCCAGTGATTTGTACTGGTGACCTTCCAGTCACAAGACCAGATCCTGAAACCACCAGATTGTTAATTCTGTAGATGAGCTTCATTTCTCACCATTCATTTTTTCTCCTTTATAGCTAAAGACTAGAGCACATGACCAACATAGTCTCATTCAGACTGGTTCATTTAACTTGTCTGTAGACTGTATGTGGGATAATGTTCATTTTTGGTGAAGAGCATTATTGTCTATTTGGAGTTTATTGGTGGTTGGTGGAGAACGTTGTTTATTTGGAGTTTATTGGTGTTTGGTGGAGAATGTTGTTGTTTATTTAAGTTTATTGGTGTTTGGTGGAGAATGTTGTTTATTTGGAGTTTATTGGTGTTTGGTGGAGAATGTTATTTGGTTGGAGTTTACTGGTGTTTGGTGGAGAACGTTGTTGTTTTGTTGGAGTTTATTGGTGTTTGGTGGAGAATGTTGTTTAGTTGGAGTTTACTGGTGTTTGGTGGAGAACGTTGTTTTGTTGGAGTTTATTGGTGTTTTGTGGAGAATGTTGTTTATTTGGAGTTTACTGCTGTTTGGAGGAGAAGGTTGTTTATTTGGAGTTTACTGGTGTTTGGTGGAGAATGTTGTTGTTTATTTGGAGTTTTTTGGTGTTTGGTGGAGAATGTTGTTTATTTGGAGTTTACTGGTGTTTGGTGGAGAACGTTGTTTATTTGGAGTTTATTGGTGTTTGGTGGAGAATGTTATTTGGTTGGAGTTTACTGGTGCTTGGTGGAGAACGTTGTTGTTTTGTTGGAGTTTATTGGTGTTTTGTGGAGAATGTTGTTTATTTGGAGTTTACTGGTGTTTGGTGGAGAATGTTGTTGTTTATTTGGAGTTTTTTGGCGTTTGGTGGAGAATGTTGTTTAGTTGGAGTTTACTGGTGTTTGGTGGAGAATGTTGTTGTTTATTTGGAGTTTATTGGTGTTTGGTGAAGAATGTTATTGTAGATAACTGGTGTTTGTTGCAGAATGGTTGTATATATGGTACGTGTTTGTTGTGTTTATTCTATTCTCCATCTCGCTCACCTTTCTCTCTCAGAACTAGTTCTAATAGTTTATCATATTGACTCAAATCAGACTTCAATCCCAATCAAATCAGTATTTTGAGTTACAAAAACTTTGAGTTAACTACTGTCTCTTCTGGGAAAATAAAACTACAGGCTAGTGCACCTAAACTAGAGATGTTTAATGAGGCAGTGTGATAATGAGTGTGGAGGAGAGAGGAGGAGTCAGATCATAGGTGGGGATGGAACTGGAACATGAGGAAGATGATCGTGAGCAGCAGGATGTGGAGTCGGATCTTGAGGAGGAGTACTGGAGCATGAGGGGGTGGAGTCAAAGTATAGGAGAAGTGGAGGAGGATGAGCATGAGTCAGATCCTGAGGAGGAGGAGGAAAATATTAAGCGTGAGCAGAAAGGAACCTGCATATGAAATGGCATGATTTTGAGTTTGAGGGGTGGAGTCAGAACCTGAGGAGGAGTACGAGTCTTGGGACAGCATACCTGATCTTTCTTAGAGGGAACATTTCCGGAACTTTGACTAACATTACGTAGATGTTCTCTATCCCTCATTGCACATATGGATGTTTGGAAAAGGTCTTAAATGCATCATTCCAATTAAATTGGTCTTATTTTGGTATTGTAAACAAGAGATGCAGATACTGGATGCATTTTAATAACACATCTATTAGACGTCCATGATAGGTTGGAGTGATTATTACTGGGAAAAATGAGCCTGGATTGCTGCTATTCAAAGTGTTCTCAGAGTCAACCAGTTGTTATGTCTCAGATGAACAAACATTCTATTAAATGTTTTCCAGATGCAGTGGACTCTGAGATGTATGTACGCTTAGTGGGATGTGTTAGGATCAATAATCTGCAAAGCAGTGTTAATGAAACATTCTAATAATGCCAGCACCTTCCCTCAGATGTTTTGTGTGATTTTTATATTAACTTTTTTTAAGTTTTATTTTTGTGGTCTTCTGGTTTAAAATGATGTTCTGGGAATATTATGAAAAGTGCATTCTCTTTCAGGAACAAAAGTCAGGATATAACATCCATATAATCCAGAGTGAACCTTATGGGAATGTTTTTAGTAGGCAGAGGGAATAGCTGGGTAGCCTGAGACTCCGCCCACTTATCAGGTTAGAATATCAGGATCTGGGTGTTTGAGCAGGTGGGAGTGGCTCTGAGCGGCTACTGCACGTTCAGTCACACACACACACACACACGCACGCACGCACACGCGCGCGCAAAGCTGAAAGAGGACTTGCACAGTGTGAGAGAGAGAGAAAACGGCGGGAAAAGTTTAGTAATTGGTAAATTGAGGCGGAGGATGAGCAGCGGTCAGAAGAGCCAGCAGCTGCTCTGACGGAGTCTGTGCTAAAGGCAGAGAGCAGCTGGAGGCTGGACTCCTGGCTCCCGTTAGAGCAGCAGGTGGATGGATGATGGACCCGGCGGCCTTTCTCCTCCGTTAAACTCGCCGGACGTGTTTTTTTCCCTCTCAGGGGGGCTGATTTTCTGCCCTTTTGACTCTGTTCCTGCAGGATGGCTCGCTTTGGAGACGATGTTCCGGGGCTGCTGGTTGCCGTGGACGCGGGGTCGGAGCGCAGCCGTATCCGCGAAGCCCCCGCCGTCTCCACCGGGGGAGTCTCACCCGTGTTCAAGCAGACGAAAGCGCAGAGGGCGCGAACCATGGCCCTGTATAACCCCATTCCAGTCCGACAGAACTGCTTCACCGTCAACAGGTCACTGTTCATCTTCAGCGAGGACAATGTCGTCAGGAAATACGCCAAAAAGGTCATAGAGTGGCCATATCCTTCGGTAACAAAACAACACAACCTGAGAAACACACACACACACACACACACACATATATATATATATATATATATATACATATACACACATGACAGATTTCAGTTTGTATACATTTTTAGAAAAGTTGCCAACTTTTCTGGAAATTAGATTTGTACAAATATGCTTTTAACTATCAAGAGCATAGAATGAAGTTTGGTTCCTCCCAAGGTTTCTTCCTCCAGCTCTGAGGAATTTTTTCCTTGCCATTGTCGCCATAGGCTTGCTCACTGGGGATTTGGTGTTTGGTGTTTACTAACCCTGTAAAGCTGCTTTGTGACATTAGTTATAAAAAGTGCTTTATAAATAAATTAGATTTTATGATTTGATTTTAACTAAATGAAATGAAACATTTGACTGAATACTGAACACAGTTCTTCATTTATATAAATTGTTATAAAATAAGTACCTAAACTATTTCCCAAAATAAGTCTTGTAGTTAGGAATTAAAGTCTGTATTTTAATTATTTGGTTTGACATCATTAGGTTTAAAAACATGAGTTTAATTGATTATTCTTTTATTTGTATATAAAACAAATGTTAGAAAAATGACACAAGACAATAATATATGAATGTCTGAAGATGCATGCATGTTACATTATTACTAATATTTAAAAAACATGAAACAAAATCATGAAAATGGCTAAAATGACACATGGAGGTTTTGAGTGTTTAATTTGAGCCTCAATGACTGCAGAGACTGAAACACTTTACATTTCTTCTGGCAATTTTGCAATGGTCCCTATCATTACAGCTACCTGAGCTAAGCGGCTAACACATACACAACACAAGCTAACACAAACACAAAGCTAAGTGGATCTATTCTGGCTTAACCATAACAAGTGCAGTTTAGTAAAGGTTGTGATTGTAGTTTGTTGTCTTCCATTTCATTACCAAACTGTAACTGTGCAGGTTGAATCTGTGTGGTGTTAACTGGTGAGTGTTAAAGCGAGAGCTCACCCAGAAATCATATCTGCACAGTGTTCCACTTACATCAGATGTAGTTCATCAGTCAAGACATGTTTGGAGTCCAAATTTTGCTTGTTTAGATTAGAACTGTTATGTTAACAAACACTAGAACTCGGAAGTCACCGAAATAGCTTCTGTCTGTCAAAGTAATTGCCATAAAATGCCATGAAGCACAACCTCTAGTCTGCAAGACCTTAGTAAAGATCTGGATGCTGTTTGAGCTGGTGGGGGAGGTGTGATATATTTTTACAGAAACTACCAGCTTATTTAGGTTACTTCTTATATTTTATTAGCAGTCTTAGCATTAATGCACACATTCTAAATAATATTTCATATCTGATTGACTACATCAGAGGTAACTGGACTATTGGCTCTTTGGGATTTCTGGGAAAACCAATTCCTTTAAATGCATATCCTTTGAAAGTTTATTTAGGGAGTGAAATGTAGATTTTTGTATAATATTGTAGCTAACTTATTAAAATGCTTTTTATAGAGTGCCAATTAATACTTTATTTAGATGTACATACATTATATACAAAATTTAATATTGTACAGAAATGTAGTTAAAAGTAATGCAGATATAAAAGCATAGAAACATTCAAATACAGGCTGGATATACAACCAACATATCACAACTGCCTTAACTGCTTTTGATCTTAACAACATGAACTTTACAACATGTTCTTCAGGCCTGAATGAGGTTTAATATGTTCCACCTACTCTACACTGATGTTATATTAGCTAGTCACTCACATGTTGCATAATTGTACATAATGTTCATAACAGTTATGCAGGCTTCTCTTCTGCAGTAGTTTTAAGATGCTTTATTATTCACAGATCCTGTCATGTGGTTCCTGCTGCAGTATTCAGCACCACAGACAGCGATTCTGCATTGATCAGAGTTTAATACAACCTCTGCATCTTACTTATGTTGCACCTGAGAAATACACTGTGACAGGTCAGTCAGAGATATTACTGACCACTCTCGCAGGCTAATGTAGTGAATACATCAAGCACATGCTTGCGTGTATGATCAAGTGGTCAAAGAAAAAATCTTGATTACAATAGCAAATGTTGAGTTACAAACATGTTTCCTTTTCCTTTATGATAGAGTGTTGAGCAGGTTGTTAGGTTAGGTGTAGAAAGTAGGCTTTTGAGCCAGATTATTGGAAAATGGTAATTAATTAAGGTTTTTAGGTCATGTAAGTTATTGATACAAGTTGATGGGGCAAATTTGAGGCAAGGATATCAGGGGTATTGGGGCAAGACTACTGGGTGTCATGCTCCCAGGGCCTGCTTCACTCTCTCCCTCTCTCTCTCTGCCTTGACTCCATTTCCCATCAGCACTTGCTTCCCATTCTTCCCTCTCTAGTTCCACCATGCTCAATAAACTCCATTGCCCACAATGCTCTCTTGACCCATCTAGTCACGTGACCTCCATCCCAGGTGTACCTGGTTCCCTGTCATTATTCCCTCCTATAAAGCCAGCTCTCCCTCATTCACTCATAAGTATTGAATCTTGCCGGTTCATACCAAGCATTTCCTTCAGGTGTTTTTGAGCTTCTGTTTCTGATTCTGACCTAAGCTCTAGCCCCTTTATTGTTCAGTATTTTAGCTTTAGCCAGGGCTTGTTCTGTTTGTTAGCTTAATCTTAGCCTTTTCTTTATATATACTTAATCTGCACTCTAGTTTAGCCTAGCCTGTTAGCATTTGTAGCCTTAAGTAGGAGTCTTAGCTTGCTTTAGCTTTCCTAGACATTCTAGTTTATCTTAATACCTTAGAAACGCTGAGGCCTGTGTGTTCCACACGTTGTCAGATTCCTTTATATTTAGCCTTAGTCTTGTTTATTAATTTAACCTTTGAGTTGTCAGGGCCTGTGTGACCTCTGTTTTGTTCCTTTGTGGTTTATTGATTCTTTTGTACTTTGACTGTTCTTATGTTTAATTCCTCTCTTGTTTGTGTTTTGTTGGCTATTGACCTTGGATTGTTATTTGACCATTGTATTTGGATTAATCTTTGTTTACATAAGTAAACATGATCTTTTATTATATCTGTATGTGTCTGCTCACTATCCGTTATACACCCTGTCTGACACTAGGGTTGTTCGGTGAGGTTACTGACTTGAAGTATTGGGGCATGGTTTTGTTGGTAGTTTTGAGTCAAGACTATTTTTTACAACTTACTGAGACAAGATTTTATCACAAAGATTACTGGGGTAACATTACTGATCAGGGGTTACTGGGGTGAGGTTATTGATTGAGACTATTGGGGCAAAGTTACTTAGGTTGGTGATCTGGTGTTAATGGCCTAGGTTACTGACCCAAGTTATTGGGGCAGGATTATTGACCCAAAGTTACTGGACTAGTTACTGCATATTATTGATCTGGGTTACTGAGGCAGAGCTATTATCTCAGGTTATTGGAATGAGCGCATTAAGGGTATTGACAGAGTTACTGGGACATAGTTATTAATTTGGGTTAATGATGGAGGATTGTTAGCTTGGGTTATTGGAACCTTATAGACCTGTAGAGTTACTAAGAAGGCTATTGACCCAGATATTAAGGTAGAGTTACTGACTTTTTATTGAGATGGGAGGTACTCATCTCATGTAAATCCTGCCAAAAAAACCTGGGTCAGTAATTTCACTCAGTTGTAACCTGCTGTGAAGTAAGACTGAGAAAGCAAAGCATCTGATACAAATGCAAACATAAATGAAAACATTCACTGAATCTGTTTACTGTATAGTGCACTATTTTGGGGTTCTGTCATTTTGTATTTGGTTTCCAAAAATGTAGCACTTAATCCCAAAATGTATTGTAGTGCAATAAGCAGTGTGCAGCTGAGTCTTGTCGCCTGCATCTTGCTTGCCATTGTCTACGTTTCCCCATGTGCGCTAGCTAGTGTTTACCTTCATGTCTCCACCTTATGCCCCACCTTTGTCTCTTCTCCTGTGATTGTTTTCACATGTCTTGTTTTACAGCCCTGCTCCTGTGTTCTCCTAGATTAGTATATTGCCCTCTCATTGTCATTGTCCTTGTTCAGTACTTGTCTGTCTTGTCTGAATCTGCTGTTGAGTTTTTCCTGAGTTTACCTGTGTAGTTGGTCTAAGTCTGAGTTTCACGTTACTAGTCTCATGTAGTGCTGGGCGATAAAACAATATACAATTTTTTTTCATGTTAAGTTTTTCCTCGATGATGACGGTAAGCCGGGACAGTAGAATTCGATAAGCATTAATGATCGTTTCCATTTCGCGTCTAAGCAGCTTGACAGTGAGTTCTGACGTGTAATACTGTTGCTTGATGGTTCCTCCTCACCAGCGCCGCCAAAATGCACTGTTGTGTTTAGACAAGCTGTGATTGGCTGGGCGAGTGAGCGCAAGGTTGCTGTGTGCTGCTCTGTTTGTGTGAGAAGAAGGAGAAGGAGGGGGGCTCGCTGTGTGTGTGTCAGCCGGAGTGCTAGCTAGCATTAGCATATTAGCTTGGCTCTCTAGCCTGTTGTTTTTCTAAGTTTCAACAATAAAGCGACGACTGTAAATGTCTTTTTCCTCCATTCTTTCAACGTGCCCAGCCGGACGCTTCAATATTGTGTTCTGACAGTAAACATTTTAATATATTAAACAGTAACATTTCATGTATTTAGCTTTATGTTTTTATAAAGATGCTATGACAGTGTTAGAAAATTTAATATCGTGATAATTATCGAGATTGATCAATATAGAAAAATTTATCGTGATAACATTTTTGCCCATATCGCCCAGCTCTAGTCTCATGTATGCTTTTTGTTTTGCTAAATAAAGTCCTCTACTATTTGCACGTACATCCATCCTCCTTTCTCCTCCTTCGACATTGACACCTAAGTACCGTAGCAGATAGTGAATACCCAAAATGCACTTTGTTGTTCAGTGTGTATAGTATTAATGCAATGGAATCTGCTGTTGCACAGAAATGAGCAAACCCACATGATTTCTTTTCTGATTCTGATGATGTAGTGTCAAATCATTTACTACAAATAAAAATTCTGCTCCCTGTAGTACTGTTCTATATAGTGATCCAGATTTTCAAAATGTAGGGTATAGTGATTAGGGGACCATTCTGGGCTTTGCTACTGAAAATTCAGCTGATAATATATTATGCTGTGACCACATACAGTATACTTTTATAGCTTAATATATGGGGTAACTGTTTGAGAAACAGTTCCTCTGGTGGATGTTCATCCTAACCTTAACCTTCCACCAGCAAGAGAATGAGCTGGAGAGTCAAATTAGATTGTGGTGATCTATCTCTCAATGATCTCTGGGCGGACGTGAAGCTGCTATCATTCATTTCTGTCCTAAAGGCTCAGAGACTCAGACATGCTAACGGCGCTAACAGCACTGTAATGATCTGGCATTGCACCAAAGCAAACGCACTCCAATCTGTCCCTTAGAGGCATAAAGAAAACAGCTCATTGTGATTCAGAAGCATGTTTAGAGCTGAAGGAATCTGTTAGCTGTCTGTTAGGCTCATCAGGGATCCGTTTTTAGTAAACAAAACAATTTACCTTTTTTTAAAAAATGTGCTAGTCTTCAGTTCTAGCCTCTATATTTAATCAAAAATTGTAGTTGGCACTTAATCACAAGTTTGAGTCCAATTTACCCACAAAATTCAATTTACCCAGTCCCCCTCCTCACTGCACCCAAATGTAAACAGTCAGCTTAGATGTTAGATGTTAGCTTAGATAGATGCTGGGTCTCACAAAGAGCATCAACTCACCTTTCAAATAGTCTTCTTCTGAAATAATCAGATGTTAATTCAATGTTTGCTTTTACAGAGAGAAATCTAATTCTAAATATCAAACTAATAAATTACATTGAATTTAATAAGCCATAGCACCTACACATCATAACATGCAAATCCAGTCTGGGTCTGGTTAATGCTTAGATGGGAGACTTCCAAGGAAAACCTTTTGTAGCTGTTGGAAGTGGTTTTGGTGGGGACAACAAGGTGCCTTTACTCTGCTGATTCCAGTGTCCAAGTGCAGCTACAGGGACACTGTACTTTATCTTTCAGATGATACCCTGATGTCCTGACTACATTTCCCATTACTAATCATCCTCATCTTCAAAAACTTTCTCAGTCTCATGTCCCCTCTCTGTCTGAAAGCTAATATGTGGTGAGATTTTTAGACTGGCTGCTCACACAGCCAGGTGGCTGCTACACATTAGTGGGGATTGAGGTGAATCTCTAAGTCTGTTTCAAATGTCAGACTGCTTTGAGAGTCGAGAAAAGCACTGTAAAATGTGACTGTACTTATAGTAAGTACACGATTTAAGTGACTCTGTGTTTACAGTTTAAACCTAAATATCGGGTTCACTGTTTGAGGTTGACAGTTACGCAAACGTGTCTTGGCCGATTTATTGCAGATGAGCAAAGGGGGTAAGAAGTGGGGGATTTTTTCTTCACAGAACTATCACTTTAATGGAGATGCAGTGAGGCAGCAGCTGTTTCTTCTATGATCCCACTGAGCTGTGCGGGAAGTTCCCCACCGGGATTGTAATCAATAATTAATCTGTCAATCTGCAGGTAGGAGGAGCTTCAGTGTTTTTTGTTTTTTTGCTGAAGAGAAACCACCTGAAGATTCAGAGCTTCCCTAATGGTTCTTTTATAGCCTTTTGTGTTTCTTTTCTCCCCTCCCTCCATTGTCTTATTTAGGGTCAGTCAGTATTTCAGCTCAGTGTCTCATGCTGAGTGTGATTTGTTATTCTCACCTCAATCTAACAAGGTTTGGAGCCGATATGAAAACATACATACAGACCGTGCTGTGTTCTATCGCTATTTTTAAACCCATCTAAGGCAGTAGTGTGTGTGTGTATGTGTGTGTGTCCATGTCCCAGTAGCTCTCATTAGAGACTCAGTTTGTGAGTAAATGACACACATTTCTGTGCTGTAATAAATGATAGAAGAGCTACTGAGACATTTTTAACCTCATATGAGTGTCACCTGCATCACAATTCTCTGAAGTCTTATTCTATTCAGTCAGTCCAGGCTGTGTCCCAATTCTACTCTAAACACTAATGCCAACACTATGGGCTCCAAGGATGTAGTATGTACCATATAAGTGTGTTTTAAAACAATCTGGCATGCACACCTAAAATCTGGATTTTGAGTAATGATGCTGTTGGATATCCCACAACGCACTGTGAAGTTAAAAGCATCCTCATGGCAGTTAATTGTTAAGTATAGATGGCATAGCAAACAGTCTTCATCACTTCCCGTTGGTATGAAACAGTGAAGCACTTTTGCACACTAATGTCACCAAATCATCAACACACTATAGTACAGTATTTCTACAGTAATGTTTATATAGTACTAATGTTTACATTATTAGTATTTCTACTGTTTTAGGTATTCACACAGGCATGTTTGTATATAAAAAGAGGAATCTGGTATGTACACAGTTATGCATTGATGGTTGATTGTAGGTGTGTATGGATGGAGTTTGTGTGTTACATCTATTACAAAAACACAACTTGTTCATTAGTATTTTATATTATTTAGTGTTTTACAGTATTAGTATTACAGTATTCTTGTTTATTATTGAAGAACATTTGCAACATATGGAAAAGCCAACAGTGAAATTTGAAGATCATTTTGAAGCATCACGTTTTTCTTTTCATATACACCTTATTGACGATGGAGAGATATACTGTGAAATTCTTCTGAAGAATCTGTTACATTCCATCATAATAATGAGAATGAGACAGAGACGGACCTTCCAGGAGGACAGTGATGTAAAACATATCGCAAAACAGACTTTTTGGTTATAGAGGAAGAAAACAATGGCCAAGTCAGTCACAACACTTAAACCCAATAGAACGTTTGTGGAAAGAACAAGAAGACCCTCCAGGACTCACAGACAGTCCCATTGTTTAGCAGAATGGACAAAAACACAGCCTCAGCGTAAAGGCCACTCCATCAAGTATTAAATACATTCAGGTAATGTGTTCAATGCTTTTTTTTGTGTCTTTCCACTTTATTACACAACTTATGGTTATAATACTGTGATTTCTTTATCTGTGAGGATTTCAAAACAATGTCTAATCAACCGTTCATGTGATTATAATTTTTTTTTTTTAGATAAATACTTATTTCCTCTACTGTATACAGTAATCGTGTTTATACTGTGGTACTGTTTACACAAAATTTGTATTTATTAACGTTTTTGTTAGTAGCAGTGATGAGTCCATCCACAGGAGGCTAATCTACATTCTGTTTAAGCAAGGATGTGTGTGTGTGATGCTTAGAGACATTTTAACTGCCGCTGACTCCTGCAGACAGGGCTGGAGCCTGTTGCCACGGATACGGGTCTCCGTCTTAGGTGATCTCAGAAACATCTCTCACTCGCTCTCTCATTGTGGAGGTCAATATAAATGGTAGCAGACGCAATTGCCCAGTCTGCTGTTTATCAGAGTATAACCTCATTCTTCCCTTACCCTCATCCTCACTAGCCGCTGTCCTCTTTTACTGTTTATTCTCCTTAACCCCATTCTTTCTAAACCCCAACCTCGTAAACCCCACTCACCTTATCCTCTATCCTTTCTAAACCCCATCCACCTTAACTTCTATCCTTCTTAACCCCAAACTCCTAAACCCCACTCACCTTAACCTCTATCCTTCTGAAACATCATCCACGTTAACCTCTATCCTTCCTAAACCACACCTCCTTATCCTCTGTCCTTCCTAACTCCAACCTTCTAAACCCCATCCACCTTAACCTCTGTCCTTCCTAACCTCTATCCAACTTAGACCTGATCTTCACTAACCTCTGTTCTCCTCAACACCTTATCTTCCCTAAAATCTTTCTTAGCTTCTAACATTCTTAACCTCTTCCTTCCTAATCCATATCTGCTTTAACCCCCTACCCTCCACAAACTCTATCCTTCCTAACTCTTATCCTTCATAACCTCTATTCTCCCTAACCCATAAACCTTAACTCCTAATCTCAGTGTGTTCAGTTCCGTTTGGTTGGGACACCTTTTAAACCTGGTCTACTGAGACAATAAAATGTATTTCTTTACTGTCCGGCTCTGTTAAACCTGGTCTCTTTTTTGGTGATCTGAGAGCTTTCAGTACATTTAAGTGTACTGGTATATGTTTAATGGTATAACAAGTTCTGGATGATGTTCCTTAACTGTGTTCTTCACTCCATTTGAGTACATGATCCTGGCCACCATTATAGCAAACTGCATTGTTCTGGCACTGGAGCAACACTTGCCTGGAGAGGATAAAACACCAATGTCCAAAAGACTGGTGAGGCTAAACACACACACACACACACACACACACACACACACTTACTTTACCATGATACTACCATGTCAGTGTCACTGCTGTCCTGAGAATGGTCCACCATGCAGATAATTAGTTCTGTAATCAGAGACTAATGAATGATGGATGAGGTAGAGGTAACTCTCTGAAAGTCTGTAATTATATAATTAAATATTAGACCTGTATGGGAGGAGTTTCTGATAAAGTGGTCAATGAAGCTCGTCACAGAGAGACACTTGGTTCATTCAGTCTGTCAGAAACACACACACGCACACACACACAGACATGCTGACTGCAAAACTGATTCATCTCAAAGCTGAATGGAGCTGAAGTGGTCGTCTGCCCACACACATACACATCAGCTATATTATCAAACAGTTTCACTTGTAATATAGCACATATGCATGCTCTCTCGCTCTCGCTCTCTCTCTCTCTCTCTTTGGCTCTCGCTCTCTTTCTTATTCACTGTGTTTACTCTCACACTTGCAACTAAAGCATTTACTGACATTGTGTTTTCTGTATTCAGATTTTTTCTCTGCTTTGTTTATTTACCCATGTTGTATTCTCTAATAACTGTTGTTTATTTTTGGTCCTGTAGGAGAAAACTGAGCCATACTTCATTGGGATGTTTTGTTTTGAAGCTGGAATAAAGATTGTGGCGCTGGGCTTTGTATTCCATAAAGGATCTTATCTGAGGAATGGCTGGAATGTAATGGACTTCATCGTAGTGCTGAGTGGGTGAGTAACGGGGTTAATGATGGAGTGTGTGTGTCATGAGTGATCAGTGTTTTGTCACAAGTGATCAGTGATTATATGCAAGGGTAAAATGGTGAAGGGGTGAGGAATTATGAAAGTAACAGAGTGAGAGGATGATGGTAAGAGTGCAAGGGTAAGGGAATGAGGGTGAGGGACAGTGAGAGTGATGGAGTGCAAGGGTGAAAGAGTGAGAATTACAAGAGTGAGGGAGTTGAGAGGGGAAGGGTGAGGAAGTGTGACTGAATGAGAGGGTAAGGGTGAGGAAGTGTGACAGTGAGGAAGTGCGACAGTGAGGAAGTGAAAGGGTAAGGGTGATTAAGTGAGAGTGAGAGGGTAAGGGTGAGGAAGTGCGACAGTGAGAGTGAGAGGGTAAAGGTGAGGAAGTGTGACAGTGAGAGAGTGAGCGGGTAAGGGTGATGCAGGGAGAGAGTGAGAGGGTAAGGGTGAGGAAGTGTGACAGTGAGAAAGTGAGATGGTAAGGGTGAGGAAGTGCGACAGTGACAGGGTTCGTACGGGTGCTTGAAATCCTGGAAAATGCTTGAATTTTAATGTTCTGTTTTCCAGGCCTGGAAAGTGCTGGAATTTTGGAGAATGTGCTTGAAAATGCTTGAAATTCTAACTGCTTTTACTTTACAATAAATAACTATCTGATTAAATAAGTTCAAGTTGCAAAAAAGGCTTCGCTCGCGCCTCCATGTATGGCTGGATATTTTTCTTGGACCTGGCAACCCTGGCCGGTGATAACAGCAGTAACATGACTGGAGGCTGCGTTAGCTAGCCTGCTAGCGTATGTATGCGCACTGCCAGCTGGCGGTTTTGCAGGCTTATTTTTACGAAGCATGGTGTGATAAAATGTGGTAATGGCATACACAGTGAACATAACGAAAATTGTTTAGCATCTATCAACATTACTGTGCAAAACGTACCACTGCATTTAGCCAATGTGAGTAAATCAGAGTACAGTATACAGTTACAGAGTTATCAGTCAGTTTTCTCGACTACAGTAGACAAATGTACAGAACTCTGAAAAAGTCTTCATTCTCCTTTAACTTCTGCACACGTTATACCTTCTAACTTCAGTGTATTTTTTAGGATTTAGTGTAGTAGGCCAATGCAAAGTAGCAAGTAATTGTGAACTGAGAGGAGTTTATAGATATTTTTCCACAATTTTTAAATATATACAAATCTGGAAAGTGTATTGTGCATTATTAGTATTCAGCCCTCTGTACTCTGATACCCCTAAATAAAATCCAGTGTCACCTGTTTGCAAGGGACTGTACATACATCTTGGCATATGAGAAGAAAATGACTTTAAAGGAGAACTCTGGTGTGAAATGGGCTTTGGGTTTAGTGACATGATAACAAGTATGAACTTAAGTAGCCCATCTCTGTTCACTCCCAGCATTACAAAATACAGGGCTTTTAGCCAGTGCTCCCAACAGGCCAACAATGCTAGTGATAGAGGCATAGTGTTTGTACTTATTATGTTTTACTACACTCCAAGTCTAACACCTTAATCTTAATGATAAATGTATTGAGAATAAACATTGTAAATAACACTTTCCTCCTGTTTTTAGTTATATTTAGGAAAGAAGCATCAAAATCTGATGAAAAGACATAAACAATACCATCTCTTGCAGTGTGACAAAAAGCAAAACAATAATTTTGAGTATATGTATCTATAAATGCTCTCAACTCACCTCCAAATTTAACATAATACAGTAACTGCTCAGTCAAATGAATAAGATAAACATGCGGTGAAGAACATTGGTATTTAAATTGTGTGAAACTGACACCAATAAATCCATAATTCCTGCTATTTACTTACTTAGAAGTATTTTTTTCTCAGTAGCATAGTCGCTGTGAAGTGTGGAGAATAGTTTTGCAATATATTTATTATCGCAGAATTGCAGTTTTGAAATCACCGTTATCATTAATTTACCACAGCTGAAAGGTGCTGGAAAAACTTGAAAATGGGCCTTGAAAGTGCTTGAAAAGTGCTTGAATTTTACCTTGTAAAAGGTGTACGAACCCTGGGTGAGGAAGGGAGGGTGTAAGGGTGAGGAAGTGTAACAGTGAGGAAGTGAGAGGATAAGGGTGAAGAAGTGCAACAGTGAGAGAGTGAGAGGGTAAGGGTGAGGAAGTGTGACAGTGAGGGAGTGAGATGGTAAGGATGAGGAAGTGTTACAGTGAGAGTGAAATTTTATGGGTGAGGAAGTGTGACAGTGAGATAGTGAGAGGGTAAGGGTGAGGAAGTGCGACAGTGAGAGGATAAAGGTGAGGAAGTGTGAGAGTGAGAGGGTAAGGGTGAGGAAGTGCGACAGTGAGAGAGTGAGTGGGTAAGGGTGAGGATGTGCAACAGTGAGAG
>BRDA01047980.1:0-10854 GCA_036984385.1 Crenuchus spilurus | reverse complement strand
CAAGACAACCTCAACTAATACAGGAAAAACCCAACCTTTGATTTTGCTTAGAATCTCTACAGAGACACTGTACATACATTAAAACATTTCTTAAAAATGTCAATTAGAACATTTACTAACTTCAAACAACTTGTTCTGTTTAAAAAGACCCATGTAAGAAAACTGATATTTAATATAACATTCATGCTACCATCCACATTTACACATAGTCAGCCTAGAGAGCTGAACTCAGAGCAGTCAGCTCGTCTACAAAACATCAGTCTTAAAGGCACAGTAACAAAAAGTTTAATGGTAAGGGATGAAGGGAGGATGGAAAATGATCATGTCAACATAAATTATGAACAGACAAATGTAATAAGTGCAGCTCAGGGAGAAATGAAGGAGACTGACCCTTTAAAGTGCAGCATAAAACTGTTGACATCAATCATTTGTGCTACCACTAAGTGTCAGGGGTAGAAGTGCAGCAATTTTTGTCGACATGAATTTTGTTGGCCTTCCTAATCACGATTTTGTGCAAGAACAAATTTCAAATGGCCTCGGTTTGTGCACCGCCAGCTCAAACATGAGTTCAGTGCAAGTAGTAAAATATTTGTCCAGCAGACACTGTCCAAAGCAATTTACCTTCAACCTTTCACTTTTCTCAAGTGAGCTGTTTTCACTTGCGCTGTGTATCGATAACCACGTCAACAAACGACTGCGGCTCCGACCGCTGTGGTGCTCAGCTGTATAGGTGAAGCCATAAAAGAAAAGAGAAAAAGAGATGAATTACCACACATCAGCTGCTTTAACGGGGATCAGATAGATCAACCCAAATGAGTTTACCAGGCATGATACGATATGATGGTGCTTTGATTGATGGCCCTGCATAGACAGCTTTACTGTACTGATGGATGACTTCAGTAATAGTACAGAAGTGATGGTGTATGAGGGGAGGCCATGCTATTATGGGGTGCAGTATTAGTCATGCGTTCATAGTTCAGCACAGCACTTGTGGCACACTGCCAAATTCTGCACCTGCATCACATCATCTGAAAGAATAAAGATGTGATGATGTGCCAGCATGTCTTATGGATTAATTGGTAAATAATTAGCTGAGCAAATTGAGAACCTGTCTATATAATTGGGAAGTGGACCTTTATGTGGACCTCATAATGTGACCAAGGTCTGTGCTTCTAATAGTTTGCCCAATGAGGGAAGAAAGAGCAGCAAGTACAAGTGCAAAAGAGTGACCAGTATAGGAAGTAGAAGGTTGTTGTTACTAATAAAGTGGACAAGAACCTCTAAAGGCAGCATTTAGATGGATCAGATGGAGTCAAAAGTCTTGGGGCCCTGAGTGGCTCAGCAGGCTAAGACACTGACACTATGACCAGAGGATCACGAGTTTGAATCCCGGTCATGCTGTTTGCCATGAACAGCCGGGACCCAAGAGAGCAAAAAATTGGCAGTGCTCTCTCTGGGCGGGTAGATGGCGCTCTTTCTTCCTATCACTTTGACATTGCAATGCCCGCTGGCTCAGGCATCTACTGATTGGTCCATTTGGAGCTGAGAATCGTGCGCTTTCCTCCGAGCGCGTTGGCTCCCCAGTGATGGTGAATCAGTGGTAGTTCAAAAAGAGGCGATGGCCACATCACACGCAGAGGAGGAGGCGTGTGCTTGACTTCAGCCTCCCCGAGTCAGAGACATTGCAAAAGTGATGGGGAGAGTCCTAATGGATGGGATGGGTTTATTGGCTACTGCTACATTGTGAAGGTGATAAAAATTGGCAAAAATGTAAAAAAAAAATAAAGTCTTTAGGAAGGTAGATCTCCAGGATCAAAGATGAGGACCACTGGTCTGTGCATCAACAGATGAGTCTATACACCATCAAGGTGTAGTTAGAAGGGAGGGGTTTCTGCTAAAGTAGTGAAAAGCAGCTTACTATCCTCCAGTGCACCATAGTGGACATAATGTATGGTCTACAGTGTAATCGTGTACGTGAGCTTCATCACTCCACCGAGGCGCATATTTAATAATTTACACCGTAGACAATGTGAGATTCTCGCTGAAGCAGAATTTCAAATGTTAAACAACCCTACACAGACAGTTAGCCCGTATTTTCCGCTCCACTATTAAAGTTACATGGGTTGTGAGCATGGATGCGGCCCACGGGTTCACAGCAGAACTTTGAGCTAACAATGTAATTTCAAATAAAAGGAGCTTTTGGACTTTTCAGGCTTGGTTTGTCTTCCTCCTATAGCATGGATTGGATGCATTAAAGAGCACTGAGGGCCTGAGTGTCGACAGAGAAACTGATAGTCATTAGTGATTACAGTGTGGCTGCCGGAGCTTTTTTGATGAGGATCCCTGTGGTCCTCTGAGCAACAAGAACCACCAGCAAAGTCTCTACAGTGTCTGAAAGATCCATATAGAATCATTATGGAGTCTGTCCTCATGATTCTTGCGCTCTGTAAATACAGTCATATCAGAATATTATGACCATCCAAGGTTTTGAATAAAGCCAGGATAGCATGTAACAGGGTTTGCTGCATGCATAAATAAGTGAACACACTAGTCAGTTGTAGCAGAGTGTGAAACCATAATCATTGGCAAAGCCTGCAATTTCACTAA
The DNA here is from genome assembly GCA_036984385.1 of Crenuchus spilurus. Classification (NCBI taxonomy): domain Eukaryota; kingdom Metazoa; phylum Chordata; class Actinopteri; order Characiformes; family Crenuchidae; genus Crenuchus; species Crenuchus spilurus. Next base: position 8,247 of record BRDA01047980.1, on the reverse strand, counting down.
TGTTCTAAAGGGCATGATAATAGGGTCCTATGTAAATCTATAGCCACCGTAGTGAAAGTGTTCTAGAGCTGTCATCATAGTGAAAGTGTACTGAGATAAAATTGGATTTGACTGTCCAAACATCACAAGCATCTGCTTGTTTTGCTGGTATCAAATGAGGTACAGCCATGACAATGACATAGCTTCAGGGCTGCAAGGTTCTTACCATGTACCCTGGTCAGTAAAATTGTTTTTAGTACCACAGTACAAAAAAATAAAGCTGGGGATGATTTAGGTACCCTTTCTAATATTTGAAGATTCAGTGGAATGGGAGCAGAGTAGAAGAAAATATGTTTAAAGTACAAAACATCTAACAATTATGTAGAAAATGAATGAAAAATAAGATTTAAATACAATTTAAGAGTAGTAAAAAAGGAATTATCGCTTTCTCAAATGTTTGTGATTACATTTTGGGTTAGTGTTAAGCTTGTGTAGGGCTGCTTTCTGTCAGACAGTGAGCTGGAAAATTTTTTGGGACTTGGGACGAACTTCTTGGATCTCTGCACTTTTGGATTTTTACGTGGTCGTTCTTTCACATGTTGCAAGAGATGCGAAAGGCTCTTTGAATTCCAGTTGGATTTCATGTGGTTTTTGGCTGTCTGGACTAATAAAAAACTCAATCTGAATACAATCTAGCTAAGCCAAAAATCAGATTTGGGATTACTAGCTGAACATAACCTTAGAGTCTGGAGGAAGAGTGGAGAGGCACAGAATCCAAGGTGTCCAAAGTCTGTTGTGCAATTTCTGTAGTCTATCACGGTTTGAGGTGCCCTGTCATCTGCTGGTGTTGGTTCACTGTGTTTTATCAAGTACAAAGTCAACACAAACATCTACCATGAGATTTAGAGCACTTCATGCTTCTGCTGACAAGTTTTTATGGAGATGCCCATTTCCTTTTCCAGCAGCTGGAAACAATTCATGAGCTATAAGCCATACAGATCAACATAAACACACAGTATTTTTACAATATTCAGTTTTTGATGCTTCACTGTATTAGAGTGCTTTCACACCTATATTGTTTGGTCTGGACTTTTGGACTAGTTTAGAAGCAAAATAGCAGGTGTGAGCAGGGCCGCAAACCATGGTCCAAACCAAAGGACTTTGGCATATCATGCAAAGGTCTTTGGTGTGAAAACAAAACTAACCAGACCAAATATATACACACACAAGTCTTGGTTCAGCCCATGGTTCAGACTTTCAGGTGTGAGAATGCCTATAGATACAAAAGCAACAGAAACATTTTATGGTCTGTTATGTTTTTCAGTCAGGTCAGGCAGGTAACTGTGCAGTGATGACGCACTTTCAGAGTAATTACCTTCTCCCTCATCACAGCTCCAGTCCAGCACAACACAGAGAAAGAGGATTCACACTAATTACATTAAAGTGGTGGAGGATTTGCCCCAGTGACTGAGTGATCAGAGTAGCCGGACCGTAGCCTAGAATTGCAGGCCACCGTTTTGTTTATGAGATTGGACTGTCTGGCTGCCATCACTCACGTTTAAATGTGCCCATCTTTATTCTCTCCAAAACACGCCCATTTGCTGCTGTTTATTAACAGCAGAGACGTGAGCTGCTTACCCTGCGTTTCTGTGCTGTTTAAACCTGTCTTTCCATGTAAAATATCATCTGGAATTACAAGTTTGAGGTACTTACAATTTCCATCAAATTACATTTTAGATAATACATATGCTGTGACTAAAGTTCTGTCAATTCTGTTCAGTTCATTGGACTGATTTTAACTGCTGTGGCCAGCAGGGTTTAATATACAGTATATTAAACATAAAGGTCAGTAACACTTTATTTGGTTATCTATGAGGGAAAGAGTGGCCTATCCAAATGAGACCTGCATTTCTATTACTGAAGTGAAATGAAAAATTTAATGTTAGATAAATATAGATAAAATCAACATATTTTCATCTAAATATCACTTGGATGTATACTTGTCTGCTTTATTAGAAGAAAATTGATAATTGATTTTTTTGGGAGTTTGATATACCCGTATTTCGCCCCTTTTTGTGCTTTTAATTTATCCCAAATGATAGATTGGTCAGTCATTTTTGTTTACCCTGTGTTTTGTAGAAAGTGCGGTAACTGACCATCAGGTAACACACTACAGGTCCAATTAAAGAGAATATAACATTCCTAATGAAGATAAATAGCTTATCTTCTGACTATAACAAATTCTACAGTAAATTGCTGTCCATTCTAGTGATTACTATGCATGAAAGGGTTAAAATAATTGTTTTCAACAAAGCAGTAAGTAGCTTAAGGCTGTTTGTTACAGGGATTTTCCCCACAGTTAAAGGGTGGTGTTATGCACTCTCTGAAGTGATAATGGGGATTCAAGCAGTTGAAATAATAATTCACAATTAATCACAATGTATTGTTTAATTAATCATGATCTAATCAGTCCAATCAGCCTTATTTGCTCAAATTTGACCCCACATACAAATCTTTCTTTTTAACAAATTGCAGCCATTTACGGTTGCCACGCATTCAAAGAAAGACTGCAATCTGGTGATTTTCCTCACTCGTAGTGCTGGAAATGACTCAAATTTCACTATTATCCTGGGTTTAATCAACTCTCATGGAGTTTAAAATCCTCTTATGCTATGGACTGATTAGTACTTCACACAAGACTTGAGTATATAATATTTCTCTCATGTAATTGCTGTTCTCTTCCATTTTTTACATATTTAATCTTCATATTTGGATATGTTCTGCAGTTCCCTAAAGGTTTTATGCTTTACTTTTGCTTGTATATATGTAAACCAAGTTGAATTGACTTGTATGAACTGTGCTATAGAAACACATTGCCTTTATTTTAAGAAATTCTTCACTCAAACATAATATTTCAACTATTTCCCTCTTAACTCAGTTGTGGTTGATCAGCCAAGACATTTGGAGTCCAAACATTGCTTTATTTTATAAATGTTTAGTTTTAAGCTAGGAGTATATCAATTAAAAAAAAATAGTAAATTTCACCTAAAACAGCCCAGTTGTTTCTGTAAAAATTCATGAACAAAACTTGACATAAACCTGCGTCAAGCTCATCCAGACCTTACTGAAGGTCTCACAGACTAGAGGATGTGGTTTAGGTCACAGTATGACTGACTGTGAAATATAAAAATGAATAAAACCTCACCGCTGTAGGCAGGCCCTTCAGACAGCAGCAGTTTTGTTATTTTTATAGTTCACAGTAAGTCATACTGTGTCCTAAACCACATCTTCTAGTCTGTGACACCTTCATTAACATCTGAATTAGGTTTGAGAGAAGTTTTGGTTGTGTATTTCTACAGTAAGAACTGTGCTGTTTTGGTGACTATTGAGTTCCAGTGGTTTATTATTATTATTATTATTATTATTATTATTATTATTATTAATCATCATCATCATCATCATCATAATAATAATAATAATAATATGTGGAAAATTACTGAGCCAGGAAGTGTACTTTGGAGTCACCATGTGAAGCCTAAAATATGAATTTGAAGTAATCAGGTATATTTGATAAACATATTTCAGACCATTTCATACATTACATATGACATATTTCACAATAATGTGCGAGATTTTACCAGAGTTGTTACATAAAGCATAAAGTGCATGTAACAATGGAATGGAATTCTACAGTCCTGAACCCTTCCAACAGTATATTCACCATAGTTGACCTTTTCCCCAATACTTTACAGCAAGCAGCAAAGCACAATCAACACAACAGCATACATGGTTTCGTAGCCAGAGGGGAAAATCTAAAGTCACTTTACTTGTCCAGTAAAGAGTTGTTATCTGTTGGTGATGATCTCTCTCAGGAAATCTATTAACTATGATGTAGCATCACATTTCATCAAACCACAGCTCACTCAACCCAAAAAAATAATACATTAGATTAGCTTTAGTGTCAATGTTTCAACACTCTTGAGACCCCTCCCCTTCATTGTTGCATATTTAACCTTGCATGGTTATATGAATCCAAAATATGAAAGAACATCTGTTATTCAAACCTATAACTAAAAGCACAAAATGCTCATGGTAAAAGGCTCATTTCACAGTCAATGATATGAATTTCCTTTGGTGGGGCTCAACACTACATACTAGTGCATCTCCAAAAATGTAAATATTGTGAAAAAAATTCATTTGTGTTCATAATTCAAGGTCATAGAGTCTGGAGAAAGAATGGAGAAGTGCAGAATCCAAAGGGCCCGAAGTCCAGTGTGCAGTTTCAAAACATCTACTAAATGGTTTGCTGATCATAATTTCTCCATGCCTCATTGACCAGCCAACTCATAAGCCATTTTATATACATTAAAATATATAAAGGCTTGAAAAGTCATACTTGTCTCAAACAGAAGGTAGAGCTCGACTGACTTAGCCACAAATACAAATACAAACACATTACACAGATACAGGGAATATAACAACAGTAGATAATGCACATCATAGAGCAAGAAGTATCAGAGTAGATCAACAGAGGCTTTGTGATTTATAAGATGTGCTGTATTTCCCAGAGAGACACCATATGTGTTGCTGGCATTTTTCACTTTTACTCTACAGTAATCACTCATGTTTACTACTATACAGGCCACTAACAGATACAGCTCATTAGCCATTTATATGGCATTGTACTGTGAAATTTATGCCACATTTTTAGTCTTCAGACACTTCACTGACTCATTTGAACTTCCTGATACTTCCAACCCACTGCATCACACTTACACTACCATTCCAAATCTGTAATCACTCTTAATCACATTTCTATTCTGAGCTCTATACAAATAAATGGCACTGAATTGAATTAAAGGGCCTATATGTGTTTTTATTAATGATCAGTATGGCTTTTAGTTCATGAGTTCGTGATCAATCAAGCACAGTAATATGACGGTCAGTAGTAGTTCTGACACTGTGGGCAGCTGCTGGAAAGGAAATGGGCATCTCTATAAAAACTTGTCAGCAGATGGAAGCTCTACAATCTCTGGGTAGACAGCTGTGGACATGACAGATGACGTTGGACATTGATAGAACACAGTGGAACAACACCAGCAGATGATGTGACACCTCAAACCATCGCAGAAACTTCACACTGGACTTCAGACACCTTGCCTCTACAGATTCTTCAGTTCTTGTTCTCCTTAGCCTGGTAAGATGTATCTGACATTGTCTCTGGTTCAGCAGTGTTGATATTATTTATGTAGCAGTTGCTCTGAGAGATACACAGTAATTATACTGTTTAATAGTCATTTACTCAAACGTCAAATGACACTTAACTTCAACTTTTAGTTTTAGTTTTAATTAGATTTATTTCAAGAGATATGATGCAAAATACATGTAAAATCTATAAGTGGGCTAAAGAAAAATGCCCCTTTTTTTAACACTGTCAGTTTTCCATTGCTCTGTAAATGGGAAGTAGCACTGATGCTGAGTATTGTATGATTAATCTGAACATATGCTCCGCTCGTTGTACTTGTGAATGTGTATGAATCAAAATCTGCTTTGGCCCAGCTGAGCCGTCTCCTCTGAAAGCTTCAGTCAGGTCTTCAGAGGCCATCAGCGAGCCACTGTACTCAGTCTCTCACCCAAAAGAGAGACATCCCGCCTCACCATTACTGTACGCTCTCTCAGACATGACTCCACATCTTCTGTTGACACAAAGAGCTTTCTGTAGTCTCAGTTCTAAGTGTGTTGGCTGGAGGGAGGAGACGAGTCAGAGAAACGTCTCGCCTGGTATCAGTGACACAAACAGCACTGATGCAGAACTAGTACTCTCTCCCTCTCTCTCTCTCTCTCTCTCTCTCTCTCTCTCCCCATTTTTTCTCTCACTCCAGCTTCCTTTCCATCATCTTTCCCTTTCTCATCCTTATCACATCTCTCTCTCTCTCTCTCTCTCTCTCTCTCTCTCTCTCTCTCTCTCTCTCTCTCTCTCTCTCTCTCTCTCTCTCTCGTCTTCTCTTAGACCTTATTTTTTTCTATTCCTCTTTTTATCTCCCTTTCTTTGTCTCCATCTCTTTCCTTCTCTACATTTTTACTTTGTCCCCCTGCTTCCTCTCCATTTCTTATCTTTCTTTCTCTTCCTGTCTGTCTATCTCCCTTCTCTTCCTCTCAATCTTTCTCTTTTTCTGTCTTCTCCTTACTCTTCTTTCTCTTTCTATCTTTATCTCCCACTTACTCTCTTTCTAGCTTCCTTTCTCTTCCTCTTCTGTCTCATCTTTTCTCTTTATCTGCCTTCATCTCACTCTTATTTCTCTTTATATCTCCATTTTTCTTCCTCTCCATCTTTCTTTCTATTTCAATATCTCTTCCTCTTCATTTTTTTCACTTCCTCTCTCTCTCCTCCAATTTCCTGTTTCTCTTCAACTCTCTTCCCTGTTCTTTCTCTCTCTCTCTCTTGTTCTTTTTTCATTTTCTCTCACTCACACTCTCTTTTCCTGCCCTCCAATTTCCTCTCTTTCTATTCCTCTATATCACTATTTCTCTTCTTTCTTCCTTTCCTTTTACTCTCATTTGCTGTTTATTCCTTCTCACTCTATTTCTATTTCTTTCTTCATCTCTCTTCCTTTCCTTTTTCTCTCTCTTATTTCTCTCACTTTTGCACTGTTTCTTCTCTCTCTCTCAGATTAGAATCATCCTCGTGTGGTAATGAGGCTAAAACGTGCTGCTGGGAGAATAATTCATATGTTCTGATATCAGTTCCTCTCTGCAAATTAATTTGCCGTTTCGAAGTCATCTTTTAGCTCTTTAGATTATGGAGGGCTTAAATGACATGGCCTTAGATGAAGCACGTAGGTCATAACTCAGGAGGATATTACTAACGGAGAAGACATCTATCATTTAAAATGACATCATTAGAAGAAAAAGATGAAAAGAGGAACAGTAAAACACCTGAACTTTAAAAGACTGCTTCCAGTATCCTGGGAGACTTGAAACCTCAGCTTTCCACCAAGACCCATAAATGATTACAAAACTTACATTCATTTCATTTTTTTACTTGTAATTTTAAATTAAACATCAAAATAACCTTCAGAGAACCTTGAGGTCACAATCATGAACACAGTTTTTTTTTAAGTTATTACTTTTGTGATGCTGAGCTTATAAGGAGTGTTTCAGCATGGAATATAACATTGAATGAGGCACAGCAGAAGGCATCCAATAAAGACATTACTTATTTACATACATCAGTCTTAAAGGCATGGTAACCAAAACTGCATGTATTCATGTTCCAAATTCCAAATGTGGGCGGTATGGTGACTCAGTGGTTAGCATGTTCGCCTCTCAGCACTGAGGTCTTTGGTTCGAGTCCCCATCTGAGTGGAGTTTCCATGTTCTCCATGTGTCTGCATGGGTTTCCTTCGGGGACTCCAGTTTCCTCCCACAGTCCAAAAACATGGATATCATATGAATTGGATACTCAAAAAATTACCCTGGTGTGTATATACAGTAAATATGTATGTATCTATATATGTATGTATGCCCAGACATGGTTGTTCTGGGTGATCGCCCTAGTGCTCCATGCAGTCCTCCTGGTGGACGGTCACTTCTGGTTGAGAGTACACTATGTGCGATTGGCTGGCGCTTCTCACCGGTGTGTGTGGTTGAGTATGTGTAAATGGAGTGTGTTGATTGTAAAGCATCCTTGGGTTTGAGAAAGTTGCTATATAAGTGTAACTTATATACTTCATTCATTAATTCATTCATTCATTCGTTCAAATTAAATGTGTGTACATTTATCCTCAGAGTGTCACAAAAAACTCTGAATTATGAGTTTATTAAAGTGTTGAAATATGAATATTGCTACATGCTAACACTGCACAGCAGTGAATTGATCATGACACTGGCTGACCTTCCTAAAGACTCCAAACAAATCTGCAAACTTTTATTAAATGTGCAGGTTAAAGTACATTAGCAGTAGTAGCTATAGTGTGAGTAGTTGGTGTTATATAATAGTGTTAAAGTACATTATCAATAGTAGCAACAGTGTGAGTAGTTGTTGTTATATAATAGTGTTAAAGTACATTAGCAGTAGTAGTGGTGTTATACAAACCGGATTCCAAAAAAGTTGGGACACTAAAAAAATTGTGAATAAAAACTGAATGCAATGATGTGGAGATGGCAAATGTCTATATTTTATTCATAATAGAACATAGATGACAGATCAAACGTTTAATCTGAGTAAATGTAACATTTTAAAGGAGAAATATGTTGATTCAAAATTTC
>BRDA01047979.1:0-15284 GCA_036984385.1 Crenuchus spilurus | reverse complement strand
TGCCAGACCACATTCTGCAGCAATCACAACATCATGGCTACGTAGGAGAAGGATCCGGGTACTGAAATGGCCAGCCTGCTGTCCAGATCTTTCACTTATAGAGAACATTTGGCGCATCACAAAGAGGAAGGTGCGACAAAGAAGGCCCAAGACGATTGAACAGTTAGAGGCCTGTATTAGACATGAATGGGAGAGCATTCCTATTGCTATCCCCAGACGTCTGTTGAGTGTTGTAAGAAGAAGGGGAGATGCCACACAGTGGTAAAAATGGCCTTGTCCCAACTTTTTTGGGATTTGTTGACGCCATAAATTTTTGAAACAACATATTTTTCCCTTAAAATGATACATTCTCTCAGTTTAAACTTTTGATCTGTGATTTGTGTTCTATTCTGAATAAAATATTAGATGTTGGCATCTCCACATCATTGCATTCAGTTTTTATTCACAATTTGTTTAGTGTCCCAACTTTTTTGGAATACAGTTTGTACCTTAAAGGCTCATATATTCTCCCATTTTTTTACATAAATGAATATGTTCATTTCAAATGATGTAACCCTCACATACATCTACTGTATGATTTCCAGTGGTACTATTCTGTTCCCATTATCAAAAATCATTATCAAATACTTTCTTCTCATCACTCCTTTCTGTAAGTTTTCCTCAAGTGTCATTTTATTATGTCAGAATATCATTCCCCACCTGTTTTCCTTCATCCACACTCTTTATTGCCAGTTGATGCCTAATTGTAACAGTCAATCTGAGCAAAGCTCATCAAATTATTCATGAGCTCAACTTAAAAGGGAAAACAGTTAGTTTTCTGGAAAAATGTTAAATAATAGTTTGTAAAACTGCATTTGTGCATTGTTGACACTGACCAAAGTCTATTACAGTGAATTTAAGCTGAAATGAAACACGTAACATTTGATTACAGTAATGATGAGTGGAGTCAATACAACTACACATATATTAATGTCAACATAATCTGCTACATTCATTCATTCATTCATTCATTATCACACCCGCTTAATCCTTATCAGGGTCGCGGTTAGTCCCCTACCCCCTCACTGGGCGCAGGGCAGGGCATTACATTAGTCAACTAAGCCCAGGACAGGGCGCCAATCCATCGCTGGGTGACACACACACACAATTTTAGAGTACCCAATTCACCTGACCTCCATGTTTTTGGACTGAGGGAGGAAACCGGAGACCCCGGAGGAAACCCACGCAGACACGGGGAGAACATGGAAACTCCGCTCAGATGGGGAATCGAACCCAAGACCCCAGTGCTGAGAGGCGAACGCGCTAACCACTAAGCCACCGTGCCGCCCTAATCTGCTACAATTACACTATATGTCCAAATGTTTGTGGACACCCCTTCTAATGAATGCATGTAGCTACTTGCACCCATTACTGACACACATGTGCAAATGCACACACAGTTTGTGTAGTCCCTGTAGTATTCTATCCTATGCCAATAGAAAAGGACTCTCTGGAGCAAACATGATCCTATTGACATCATGTTTAATGCCAGGTGTGGACTATAGCTATACAGTGGTGCTTGGAAGTTTGTGAACCCTTTAGAATTTTCTATATTTTGGCATAAAAAATATTTCTGACCTAAAACATCATCAGTCCTGCACACAAATCTTAAAATTAGATAAAGAGAAACCAGTTAAACAAACGAGAAACATATTATACTTCATTTATGTATTCAGGAAAAAAATGATTCAATATGACATAAAATGTCTTTCCTGGGAAGTAGAGACAGTTACTCCAGCAAAAGCACAACAAACTATTTTAATGCCTTTAATTTTGGAAGAAAGAATGAATAAGCTTGTGTCCCAGTACTTTTGTCCATATAGTATATTTGTCCATATAGAAAATGATGGAAATGCTATTAGATAATGATTAGACCTTTCCTGTAATTGGGGTGGAGCCCTAAAGACTTTATCTTCAGTGGCTTTAGTTAGGGTACTTAATTATGCCAGATTCTGATTTTCTGAATCCACTGTCTACATTGAGATCATTATAAAATGCCCAAGTTTTTCTTCAGTTAGGGTTAGAATTGATGAGTGAGGAATTGAACCCCTAGTGATTCCAAGGAGTTTAAGATGCTAAATGAAAAAGACAAAAAAAGAATCTTCCTGGGTTCAGGAGAGAGGTGCACTGGGAAACGTTATTCAAATAAGACAAGGTTAACATAACAAAGAAAAGTCATCTCTTTGTTTTCGCCCCTTATCTCTTTATTTCTCATTAGAGCCTGAGGTAGCTATGAGACTGAAACTTGAAATATTGTGCATCACTTTTTACCTGAGTGAATCATTGTAGTGAATTGTTGAGTCATATAAGACCAAAATTAGCCATAATGGCTAATTCCAGTAATGTATTTAATAATTCTACAAAGTAGCGCATTGCATTTTGAATTCTAAAATTCACTTTTATTACTTTTCACACAATTCAATTAAAACATGGCATTTGTGTATTTTATCTGTGTATTTGTAGTGAGGATCAGTAATCACAAAATACTTCTATTTTGCTAATTTTGTACATTAATCCAAATGTTGAATTATGTCATCAGTATACAATTTCAGTTAAACAAAGTTTTAGACCACAATAATTTATTAGTAGGTGTAGGGCGTCCTTTTGCGGCAAATACAGCATCAATTTGTCTTGGGAATTACATATACAAGTCCTGCACAGTGGTCAGAGGGATTCTAAGCCATTCTTCTTGCAGGATAGTGGTCAGGTCACTACGTGATGCTGGTGGAGGAAACCGTTTCCTGACTCGCTCCTCCAAAACACCCCAAAGTGGCTCAATAATATTTAGACACAAAGACTTGCTGTCTTGGTCACAGATGTGCCAGCAAGATGTGCACCAACAATTTGTCCTCTTTAGAACTCTGGTATGTCACCATAATGTTGTGTGCATTGTAATATACTATATAACTGTGCTCTTACCTGCTAATTGAACCTTCACACTCTGCTCTTACTGGTGCAATGTGACATTAATGAAGATTGGCCACCAGACTGGTCCAATTTAGCCATGAAACCTCCCACACTAAAATGACAGCTGTTTCAGTTTCATTGGCTAACCCCTGTATAAACAACACAAGAAAATATAGCATCTGTTCACTAGTGCTCAAAATGCATCAACTGTACAATTAGCATGCAAATACACTGTTAATAAGTATAATGTTTACTGTCTACTGTAGAAACAACATCGCTCTTGGCAGCTACCATTATGTTTTTTTACTGACATGCCCCCAACTCAGAAACTTTTTTTTTAAATCAGTTTCCCAATTGACTTGTGTGTGTGCTTATCTTTTAAATATGATATTTCCAAAATGACTTGAAAGCAGCAATGACACTAATGCTGTGACACTGTGTAAGTTAATCATGCTGGCATGATCATAAAATCCTCAGGGTTAAACAAGCCCCAGAAGAAGAGATGAAATCCATCAAGATCAAATCTGAACATGAGCTTCAGTGCAAGAAAGTCAAAGACATCTGAGTCAAAGACATTTAACTACTAAAGATTTACCATGCCCCCAGCGATGGATTGGGACTGTGTCCTGGGCTCGACTAGGATAGTCTGTAATGCCCTGCATTGCGCCTGGGGAGTAGATAGGGAACTAAACACGACCTTGTTCAGGATTAAGCAGTAAGATAATTAATGGATGGACAGACTTAGCATGCCCAAGTTGGCTTTGATCTGAATATTGACCAAGAACAATGTTATAGGTGATTCTAACTCAACATAGAGGTAACAAAAGTAATCAGTGGCACAAATTAATGAACAACATAATGCAGTTTGAATGTTGTAATATCAATACGTTAGCTTTACACCAAATGTTACTTTGACAGTGTTGTTGCAGTGTTGCCAAAAGAGCAGACATATTTGTGTCCAATGTTATGTGTCAGGTATGTACCAAAGAAAACAGGCCACACTCAACTTTCTTTCAGGAGCACCTCGATTGTATTCAAAAACTCCACGCATTGGCTAGGCTGTTCCTATTGTCTAGTTCCTACACTTCAAATGGCATTATCCAAATTTATAAATGTAATCAAATACAACATTCTGTCTTGTTCATTTGTAAAGGTTTCAGAGAGTAGCTCAAAGCAATGAATCACTTTATTCCAGGAAGTAATAAACAATTTACCCCAAAACAACCCCAACACATGATCAGAATCCATAAACAAATATTCGCTGTTTTGAAAAGCCTGGCCAACTTGAGTTTTCATGCACTCTGCAGTGAGCCATGAGCCATATTTGAGCTATTGTTCCAAAAATATCCAAAAGAAAGAAACTAAGCTGCATCATTGATTTCCTTTTCCTCTGCCCGAGAAGCTAAATGTGCGCTGAGAAAACTTTGTTTGCGCAAATCCATAACCCTCGGACCTGCAGGACTGTTCTTTGATACAGCCATATATTAGGGAGTGTTGTAGATAGCTCCCTATCTACTGAAACTAGGTCATATTAAGCCTGGGGTAACTCGCACACACAATATTGTTTGGAACAGGTTTTCTCTCTTCGTCATGCAGAAGAATATTGCAAATCTGCTGGAAATAAACGAGCGCTATGAATATGTGATTTAAAGCGATGTGCTCCAGTCTATAACAGTAGTGGCTACCCTATCTATTCCAAATGGAGGATCATTTTTGATTTTCTTGATTGTTTTTTTATGTCACTGTGTAAAAGTAAAACTACTTTAAAGCTTTAAAGCTCCTTAAAACGACATTTAAGCACAGATTAACACAACAGATAGTGTTCTTTCCAGCCCAACACTGATGCAAAAACATGAACGCTTGCAGGAATTCACACTGGTGATAATCTTGGTTTATAAGGTTATCGCTTAACAATGTTGTGGTCACTGTGACATTTACAGCCCAAACTAGTCAATGCTGAGGCCTTCATTTGCATTGAAATTGCACAATGGAGGGTGAAAATGTGAATAATGTCAAATAAAAACAAATCGACCCAATTAGGTGAAATGTAATCACTCCTTGTGGTTGTGGCAATGTGTCATCAATTAGTTTAGCTTTTAATTAACCTGATAAACATTTAAATTGCTTCTGGGATTTATGCTTTTTTTTCCCTTTTTCTCCTCCACGTTTGTCACTGCAGTATCCAATGAGAGAGCTCTGTGTTTAGGATGTCTTAGCCTCCGTATGATTGGTTTTGTTTGGGTCTGCTGCTGTGAGCAGTCTCTCTTTGGACAAGGAGGCCAAGGATTTTTAGTTTTTTTTCCCAGCAAATGACTCCCCCTGAGCAAATTAGATGAAAATTGCATTTGTGTCACTGGGAATTCCATCTGTGCCAGTATTGTTCATCTTGAGAAATATCTGCATTGATTGTGATATTTACTGTAATTCCAGTCGTGCAATATCTTCATTGCCTTTAAATGTTATTGGAGCAATTTGAATGAGCTTGTACAGCCAAAAAGCTTTTTTTGTAAGTATATGGACAATGAAACCTGATTGAGTCAGTCAATAAGTCAATACAACATTCATTTTTCTCAGATTTGTCTCAGGACAGATGAACTTTGGTGAACAGGTAGTTCAACAACCAAATGTTCAGTGAAAAAGAGATGAAAAGCATTCATAGCTATTAAAATCAGTACATCACAGTGTGACCCATAAGTGGTTGAGCAATGCAAACTCCTCAACGTTGTACTTGTACTGTTGGTAACATTTTATTTTCAGTAGTGACATCAAAACAAATCACAGAGGTAGCAGAAGGAAGTATCTGAACACATCCAGTATATTTTCAAGACACAATTGAATAACTCTATAAATATAGTTTGTTGCATTCAGTTTTTCACTGGAGTGGAGTGTGCAAGCTATGTTGATGAATTAATGAATGTTACACTTATATAGTGCCTTTCTAATACCCAAGGACGCTTTACAATCAACACAATCCTTTTACACACTTATTCCTTTGACACAGAAGTCAACCACATACTGGCACGAAGCAGCAGCCGAGTACGCAGTGTACTTTCAACTAGAAGCACTCATCTACCTGGAGGACTACAATGAGCATGAGGGGGATCACCCAGGACAGAGTGCCAACCATATCTGGGTATTTCTACACACAGAGAAATACACATTCATTCACATTCATTCAAACACACCAGTGTCATTTAGAATAGCCAATTCACCTAATCTCCATGTTTTTGGAATGCGGGGAGGAAACCCAACACCCCAGAGTAAACCCATGCAGACATGGGGAGAACATGGAAACTCCTACCAGATGGAGACTTGAACCTATAACCGTGCTGAAGGGTAAACATGCTAACCACCAAAACACTGTGCCACAAACCTATCATCTTTATACATTCAGATGCATTCACACCAGGCTTTTGAATAACTGTGTAAATAAAGTTAAACTACATTTTGAACTGAAATTGAATTCTGTGGTTTGTAAAATGTCTATAACCTTATAGATGTGCCATTGAACATTTGCAACTGAAGCATTAACTTAGTCTTTCATTCTTTTAAGACTTTAGGAAAGTGTTTCAAACCACAAATCTTGGCTTGAAAAATCCCACATTCATGCTCTCACTCACATTTACTTCCAGCAAAGATACCACCAACTGAGTATCAATATGTTTGGGGGGTGGGCGGTCTGTGTGTGACTACTAGTGCATCTCTAATAAAACAGAATATTGTGAAAAAGTTCATTTGTTTTCATAATTCAAAAAGTTAAACTGTCATATTAGATGTTACATGTAAATGTTTATTTATTTTTTAATTGTGTTTGATACGAAGGTCATAATTAGGATTAGGTTTTAGATTGACGTTAACTTTTGGGCCAGGGTGAGGTGAAAGCGACATTGACTTGCTTGCACAAAGAAGAACATGACTGAGTTAGGAAAAAAAATGTGGTTGAGGTTAGGGTAAGACATAGGATCATATTTTGGGTTTTGAGGTTAAGTTTAGTGTTAGGATTAGTGGCTAGTTAATTGAGTGGAATAATTAGTTAATGTAATTAAAGTACCAGCAGTACACCTACAAGATATTGAAAGTATTCAGATGTGTCAGTGCTGCTATTTGACTGATATGTTAATCATACATTACTGATGGTGTATTTGTAAGGGTTAGAATAAAGTGTCATGATTGCTGATACTTATCCTTCAATATTGACTTACTGGCGATGTTACTGCCTCAGTCTGTATTTGAGGCAAATCTTAAGGGACAGAAAACAGTTAATTCTGAATAATGTATAGCACCAACAGAAAGATATACATATGATTACTTAATTATTGATTTGCCAGTTCATTATACAGTGCTGCTTCAAAAGCTGTGAGTTTAATGGAAATTATTATTTTAAAAATATATTTTATTTAAAAATATATAAAAATAATTTGATTTACAGTACACAAACAAATTTGTCAATAAGCAAGTAATGTTTTGCAGCTATACAGAGTATATTATACATCAACAGAAATGTAGTTTCAATAGAACTACCTGTATGTGACATTATACACAGACAGCTCTCTTCACTTCTCTTTCTCAGTGCCAGAAGAGAATTCTATCTCTCTTCCACAAAACTGAAACTGACAATGCTTCAGCTTTATCCTGACCATTGTTATGGGCAAACAGAGTTTGCCTGTCATTGGTCAGTCAAAAGTGACCACACAGTAGAAACCTCACTAAACATTAAACACCAGCACTAGCAGTTATGACAGCTCTCAAAACACATGGTTGGGAAAACTGGTCTTTTATGTGCAACCAGTGATAAGACTCGGGTATGGGGAGTAGAAACTTCTCCTGAACTTTATAGTGCTGGCTTTTCCAAGAGCATATAATCATAAAGATGATTCGTAAATGATAGAATGTGCATTACTCTAAGAATTCTCTCTGCACTGTAATAGTAACGTCAAAAACTTACTCAAATAACACTAGTGTAGTTTACTTAGTTCATACTCCACTAGTGATTTTACTCGTGTAATTTTAGTAAGGTTCTCGTTTTGTATGAAAACCTTCCAAAACTAAATACACTTGAGTAAACTACACTAGACATTTTTGAGTTCTGCACTGCGCATGCGCGGAGGAGCTGGGCGGGAGAACTTTCCAGACCTACACATCAGACGAAGACCTTCTGAACTGTAGCTAGGCAAGTTCAACTTTAATACCAATTATTGTTTGTTTGCTATGGTTCAGTAAGTCATTATTACATTTCCTCAGGACATTTGTTATGTTAATAGTGAGAACTGCCTTCTATTAAGTAGAAATATGTGAGTAAGTTTTAATCGCTTCTCGGCCTTTTGGCTAAGATCAAGTGCAATACCTACATCCAATGACTTTTCAGGGGTGAACCTACAGCTTTGTGCGGGAGGAAAGAGGATAGAACCACCCCTGATGACCTCAATGAATATCTGGGTATCACCTCTGAGGACTTATTCGACCAAACTTCCCCAAAGATCTCAGCGAAAGGGACCGGCGCATTGCTGAAGGAGGATTGGCTGTGCTCGGGCTTTTAGTCAGATTGGAAGCCTGCAGGATATCCCCTCCTCTGGGATTCGGTGGCAGGGCAGGTGGAGGCCTGCCCCGCAGCATACGCTTTCTTTTAAAAATATGTTTAAATTGGCTTAAATATGGAATTTATTTATTTTATTTTTGGGTAACTTTATGTATTTAGATAGGCTGAGGTGCTCGGAAGTGTATTTGTTTAAAATAAACCAAAAGTACTACTGACTAGTAATTCTTTGTTGTGCTTACATTATTTTTCTAAGGCAATCGGTTTCCTAAATTTTATTAAGTAAACTGGGCTCTTGTGAAATTATGTTTACTTGGGTAATATAAGTTGGCAGTACTTAAAAATGCCAACTTACATCTATATATTACTTTAAGTCAGAACAACTCAAGTCAGTTGAGTAAATACAGTTGTGTTTTAAGTACACTTAAATGATAGACATTAAGTAAACCTAACTTGAAAATAATCGTTATATTTACTTAACTATTTGAAGGCAACCGGTTTCCTAAATTCCTTTAAGTAAGATAAACTTATCAGATTTTACAGTGTACCAGTTAATATATATAATTATTATTTAAGAATATTACTATCAGATATTTAAGGATGATGATGTATTGACTTGTACCTGTAGCTGTGATTATATTCCCCCCTTTAATAAGCCTCACTTTTACCATCCATTTTTACCAAGTTTCATTTTCCTGCACATAATGCTCTCACAGGTATAGTATGTATTGGTCTAAGGTATGGAGAGCAAGTCGATCAAGTCCATCCAGACCAAATAAATTATAGAGTGACTCTTCAAAAAAGCATTCATATTTTTTTTATTGTAATTTGTGATTTTTTCACGTTAGGAGAATAAGTACAGCTAGTAGCAAGAGCCAAAACTCTTTATTTTCCAACACAAGATTATATCTGCCTGAAAAATCATGAAGATGTGTATCAGACAGGACTAAAACGATCAGACGAGCAGTGAGTATGTAATTCAGCCAGTGTTTTTCTCAGAGAAGGAGAAAAACAGACAGGGTGGATCTGGACATAAATAAAACCCCAGAGGAGCTCCTATAAAATAAGATATTACCCCAGGACCCCATGTAAATTTAGTCCAATATGACTGTGGCTTAATACAGAGTTGTTATCCTGGGGAACTGAAAGATTGCTAGCCAATAAAGAGGGTACAGTGTTCAGGTTTTCTGGAAATCCAGCTCTGTAAGTTTCAGGAGGAGTAAAGTTGTGAGTGTCTTGCTCAAATCTACCCTGCTCAGCTCATCTGTCAGCTCTAGTAGTTGTCTTTAAAAATGAATATTACTTGCCAAACCCCATGACCAGAATTGATCCCTACCTTACCACATGATTTAACCATTCCAGACCTTCGCATGCTAAGATTTGCCCTTACATGGCAGCAGAAAGGAATGGACCAGCTTCATAAAAGATTAGCAAACCCAATAGAGTGAAAGCAAATGTCATTGCACCTCTTTATAAAGTGAATCAAATATGAATGAGTTACAGTAGATTAGGAGAATCACTCATAAAGTCTATTCAAAGAAGGTGCACAGCAAATAAGCATATCCACTGGCTCTTGTAGTGTTAAGTTGAAAGAACTAGGATCTCTCTGTCAGCAATATGAACTCTGCAAGGCTCCTTGTCATTTCTAATAGTCTAATTGTTCATATTGTTATTTTTTGGCAGGACAAGAAGACCTACAGGGCTACAAATCATGGTCATTTGTTGAAACAGATGTTTTCAAATGAGATCCAGCATGCAACATGCCAACAGTTTGCAGCATAATCAGTGAATAATAGGGTAATGTCAAGTGTGATAAAACTAGGCCTTAAATAGATGGATGCTTCTCCATTTGTAGCTTTATGAAAAACTGAAACAAGACTAAACACAGATTGTTGTTTACCTCAAATGTTT
Organism: Crenuchus spilurus; assembly: GCA_036984385.1. Classification (NCBI taxonomy): domain Eukaryota; kingdom Metazoa; phylum Chordata; class Actinopteri; order Characiformes; family Crenuchidae; genus Crenuchus; species Crenuchus spilurus. Next base: position 4,894 of record BRDA01047979.1, on the reverse strand, counting down.
GGTGTTCAATAATTCATACGTCAAGAAGATTTAGATGATGCTTGAATGCATGATTTGTGCCAAAATACACAGGTTTTTGAATACATTTACCTTGACTGTAGTCTATTTAGAGCTACAGTCAATGACTATTGCAACACGCTTCAGTATGCTAGCAGATACAGGCCTTGTGGTGGCACTTTGTTGTCACATGATAATTCTGCGGTGTAATATGATAACAATAATACACCAGGGAAAAGGAAGGAAAATGGGATCTTAATATTACATTTCTATGTAATGTTTCCCAGCTAGTGTATTTTCTATGAGCAATGTGGAACAAAAGACCTTCAGACAGTAACCTGAATTATTTTTCCCCCTTGCAGGATTTTTACAAAGATAAATATCTTAAATTTCCCTTATATTTTACCATTGGCACCACATTGTTTCCATTGCCCTTAAGGTCAAAATTTCCCACAAATAAATGTAACTTTTAGCTATTTGCACTTAATCTTTCACAATCGCTCTCATCATTCCAGGCAGAGATGCCTGTAGGACATAAGGGCTTGGCTGAGCTCCCCCTACTTTATTTCTGATGCAGTGATGTGCTGCAAACTACGGAATGTCAGGTACAACTCCATCAGCTCCACTGCACATTTGAGCCCTACTCCATTTCTTCATTGTCATTCAGTGCCATTCACCAATGTTTCGGGGTCATGCTCAATGTCCACTCACAAACGAGGGTCAAGAGTTTGCTTTGAACTGTTGGGTTGTGTGTTCTGTAGATAAAGCAGCGTCAGGCTTTGGAGTGCCTGTAGAAAATGCTTTCTCTTATATACAGATTTTTCCCCTAAGGTACGAGTGAGGGCCAGATACATTAGCATATTAGTAGTTTGGCTTGGCAATATTTATGTGTTTTTTGTTTAATTGATGTTAAGGTAAATGTATTCATGGGTAAATACTGAAACACAATTAAATACAAAAGCACAAGCAGCATTGTGAGAGAGCACCATAGCGACTCTTTGAAGTCCTGGCTGCTGTGGAACCTCCTCTGCACAGCTTTCTTCTCCAACCCACATAAGGTTCACATTCTTCGCTATGAACTTTAATTTTGCCTGCTACACTAGAATTGCTTCTTCTTCAGCCCTACTCTACTTATTATTGCACATCTTTAGTTGGCAGTGAAAGATTATATCCATTATCTATGCTTATCTAACATCAGTTCTCTTCATATTTACCAATATTATGTTGATCAGACTTCCTCTTGGGATAGATAAAGTCTAAAGTGGATTATACGGAAGACATTTCTTGGGTTTTTCTATTTCTTGTGATTGGGGACTGGACTGCCTCAGCAAATTTACCATACACAAATAAAATGTTAGAAGACTTCAATTGTTCTTGTGGGATTGGAGTTATTTCAGTTCAGGGATCCAAAACAATGAGACAGTAAGGAATTGAGAAATGACAAATATTTTGGCTGTATATACAAAACATTTTTGGGTTAGCCAACAATTTATGGTCCCCACAGTTGCATAAGGACAAGACATACCCAGCAAAGGCCTTATCCAGTTTACTGTGACTGCTGCACTGACATTTTTTTTCTCAAATAAAGCTGTTATATAGGCTAGAGAAATTTAAGCATCTCAAACTGTGAGAACTAAAAACTATTTTCCTTAAGTGGAATTGGAAGTGGAAATATAACTTATGCATTGCTTTGTGTGTCAGTCAGAATGCTGATCGAAATGGCAGAATGTTCTGCTGCCATTATTCATTTGGGTCACAATGACAAGGTTTCATACAGGTTTCATATATATGTGCATATACTGTGTGTGTGTGTGTGTGTGTGTGTATATATATATATATATACTGTTTAAACATACACTGGCCACTTCATTAGGTACACATACCTTGTATCTACACTCATTGTTCACTGACCATACAGGTGTAGTGCTACAACTACAGACTGTAGTCCATCCTTATCTGGTCTTTGATCAACCCAATTCTCTCACGTCACTCCACTGCTGCATTCATTTCACTGGCTTCCTGTAGCTGCCAGATTCAATACCCTGATGCTTGCCTCCAAAATAAGAAATGGACCAGCTGCTCTCTACCTAATGGCAATGGTCAAGTCTCGAGTTGCACCAGTGTGGCTCGGCTTGACCCGAAATCCTTCAAGACACGGTGAAAACTAGCGTCACGTCTCTTCTCTGCACCGAAGTGGTGGAATTAACTCTCACTGGCTGTTCGGACAGCAGAGTCCCCCACAGTCTTCAAACACAGACTGAAGACCCATCTCTTTATGGAGCACTTAAGCAGCACTAGTTTATAACCCTTATTGTAATGTTCTTATATTGTGTATAATTGTGTATCGTTTCTTCTTACTAGGTATTAGTAATGGTTTTGTTCTGACAGTGTCTGAACTGAAGAGTAGTTTGGACTAACCTGTCTGTAATAGCTGAGATAATTCTCTTAATGGAAACAAAGCACTGCTGTATGTCGCTCTGAATAAGAGTGTCTGCCAAATGCTGTAATTGTTGAATACTTTGTTACCCTTCTTTCACTTTGTTCTTCAATTAAATACACCCCCACAGGACCATCACAGAGCTGGTATTATTTGGATGGTGGATCATTCTCAACACTGCAGTGACAATAATGAGGTGGTGCGGTGTTAGTGTGTTGTGATTTTAGAAGTGGATCAAGAACATCAGAGTTTGTAGAGACTGTAAACACTACGCCCACTCACTGTCCAATCTGATGGATACACCTACCTTGTTGGTCTACCTTGTAGATGAAAAGTCAGAGACAGGAGCTCATCTGTTGCTGCACAGTCATCCTCTAGTTCTTTAAAAACAGCAGCTGTACTGGGTCTGATCCAATAGACTACATGGACAACAAAGTCCTACATCCTAATATCTGTAATCATCATATCCCTGCTTTGGTTAATTAATGCTTCATTATTATTTTAAATCAAGTGTGCTAAAAAAGGATCATCAAGGAGAACATGTGGAACCAATTTGTGTTATACATAACAAACATACAATTCTTGATCGTTTTACTGCATTTGATAGTCAGAGTAGTTAATTTCATTTCATGATATTGCTTCACAGGCGAAAGAGCAATCAAACTGAAGCCATATTGCATAATAAACCTAGTCTTAATTGTGGTATTATTTCAACACTGTGATAGAACTTGCTAAGCATTAATTTTATAAATTATGTCTTTGTTTATAGATATATAAGGTCCTGGTGCCTATGTGTCATTTTATGACACGTAATGTTCTCTAATAAATCTGCCATGGCAGATCCCCTGGACCTTTCATCTTACATGGAACATTAATTAAATTGGCCAGTTAGGCCGCTGCTGACTGCACTTATCGTGTTGTGGAGGAATCGTGCAAAATTCATGGCCACATGCAAATCTGACACCGACGTCCAGCCGAGGGAAAGAGGGAAGTTAAGTCCCATCAAGCATAGAGGGCCTAGCAGCCACGACACATGCCACACTGACATGAGTCAAGAGGACAGTAACTCCTCGCCTCAGAGACAAGGGATCCGACCAGAGTAGAGGGGAATGAACTCTATACAAAATGTTGCCGATTTTTTTTTCTTTCACAGTTTGTGTGCCCTTACAGCACTGATAACCAACTTCAGTGGCCTCAGCTCCAACTTTCCCCCACCAGTTGTTAATTATGCCAGCTCTAATGTGTCCTGCAGTATGCCTCATTGCCTATGCAGCACAGCATACTGCTTCAGCCAGGCAGAAAAGAAGATGCTCTTTTGAGGTAGCGCCATGTATCTACAGAGACCATAACTGGCTGAAAATGAATGCTTTCAGCCAAAGTGCTGGTGCTTGGGTAGGAGTAGTGAAGTATCTTCTATAAACTCTATGTCTACTAACATAATAAAATCTCTCAGAAGTCTGCAGTTGAAAAGAGCGGCAGAGTAGATGAGGACAGAGTCTTCGTCAAGAAAAGAATTCTGGGCCATTTCAGCTGACCCATCTCTCCAGGGAGGAAAGTCATGGAACCCCTTGGGTGCTTAGAGTCACTGCTACAGCATGATCTATTGGTCATTCAAGGCCATCAAACCTCAGAAGGAGATGTTCATCTTTTAGAGAAGAAATCTTTTAGAGAAGAAAAACTCTCTCTTCAAGGAGAAAGAGATTGCTAGGTGATTGCTTTGATGAATGGCAAAATGGTGAAGAACCTGCAGGGAACTGCTTTCAGAATGTCTCAATATATGGCTTGCTATTTTTAGCCCTATTAAATCATCAAGATGAGCTACAAGTAATAGACACCATTTGGAATCCCCAAAAATATATAATTAATGCATAAACATGCTAACATAATGAAAGTGGTACAAATGGTCTTCTACGGCATGCAAGATGTACACGCACTGGTCACTTAATTAGCTACACATACAGTACCTTTTATCTACAATTATTGTCAATTTTATCCACTCCACTGACCATATAATTGGACGCTATGGTTCAATTACAGACTGTAGTCCATCTGTTTCTCAGTATATTTAACCTCCTTTCACCCTGTTCTTAAATTATTAGGGCACCAATAGGACCACCAGAGCAGGCATTATTTGAGTGGTAGATTATTCTAAGCACTGCAGTGAGAGTGATGTGGTGGTGGTGTGTTAGTGTATGTTCTGCTGGTATCAGTTGATCGGACACAGCAGAGCTGCTGGAGATTGTAAATACTATGGAAGCTCACAGTCCACTTTATTAGACACACCTATCTTGTTGATCCACCTCGTAGATGTAAAGTCAGAGAAAGTAGCTTGTCTCTTGCTGCACAGTTTGTGCTAGTCATGCTCGAATACAAACCGGATTCCAAAAAAGTTGGGACGCTATACAAATTGTGAATAAAAACTGAATGCAATGATGTGGAGATGGCAAATGTCAATATTTT
>BRDA01047975.1:4267-19091 GCA_036984385.1 Crenuchus spilurus | reverse complement strand
GACAGACAGACACACACAGACAGAGAGACACAGACACACACACACACACACAGACAGAGAGAGACAGACAGTGACAGTGAGAGAGAGAGAGAGAGAGAGAGAGAGAGAGAAAGAGAGAGACAGAGAGAGAGAGAGAGAGAGAGAGACAGAGAGAGAGAGAGACACACACACACACACAGACAAAAGGAGAGACAGAGAGACAGACAGACAGACAGAGACACACGCACAGAGACAGAGAGAGAGAGAGAGAGAGAGAGAGACAGATAGACAGACAGAGAGAGACAAAGAGAGAGAGAGAGACAGACAGAGAGAGACAGAGACACACAGACACACACACAGACAGAGAGAGACACACAGAGATACAGTGCAATTACTGCCACGACTCCAAAAATAAGAATATAATGAAAAAGTTCATTTGTGTTTGTAATTTAATTCAAAAAGGTAAACAGTCATATTTTATATTCATTACATGTAAAGAGACAAGTTTCATTTGAGTTTTCAGATTGTGTTTTATCTGCGGCATCTTTCAGACCCAAAAAGTACACATGAACAACACAGAGTACCATACATGTCTTAGTAGAGGTAATGTTTGCTTTTGCACCAAACTCTTGCATGAAAGAGAGAGGCTTAATGATTTAGCTTGCTGAGAGTCTGATGTCTTTATTAAGCTCTAACAGGTGAAGTTGCTGAATATAATGTTCCCAATTACTTATAACACATTTCACAATATCACCCTAATCAGACAAATTACCCACAACTGTTGCTGTAGTGACTGTGACCTTATGTGACTCATGTTTTCCAACCTTCATTTGTTCCATATTTCATAAACTATAATCTGAGCTTTTTTTTTTTTTTAGCAAGTAACACTGCCGTCATCCACAAGTCACAGGTCTGAAATGTAAATGCATCACTTAATTCTTCAAATGTTTTCACACAAGATTTTATGTTTATTATGTTATTGGGATGCACCGAATATTTGGCAACCAAAAAAATTCTTCACCCAAACACTGAAAGTTTGTTTTTTGGCATTTTCAGTTCAAAAAGTTTGGTTACCAAATATTCTGTGCTTTGCCAAGTATTTAGCTTTTAAAAAGTCATATCACAAAAAAATAGGGTTGCCAGGTGCCCAAAATCCCCCTACCTACTGTCTTACAGAAAGCCATACTACAGAAACTGAAACAAAATGTAAAACATCTGATCACAGACCTTTGAAGATTTAAAGGGAGTCTGAAGTTACTACAACCTTAAATGTGCAAATTAAGTATTTTTTTTGTTAATTTAAATTGTTTCTTATTGGTTATACATTTATTATAATTGCATATTAAGGTCCAGGAGGATTCACATGGGTTAAGAGAAGGAGAGACCCAGCAGACAGCCTGATTTTCAGTGGTAAAATTTTCGCCCATTTGGGAAAGCTAGTAATTAGTGTATCCTAGACAGTAAACAGATGGATGTGAACTATTCTCGTCTAAATCTTGATCTTGCACCTGACTGTGTGTGATTCATCCTTTTGTCATCTTTGCGTATGATTCATTCTTTTGTCATTACAGTTCTGAAATGTTGCTTGAAATGCATCATCTTAGTAGATGGAGTAGCAGGAACAGACGTGCTGGAGTAAAACTACCGGGATAGCAAGGGGCACGAGGGTTGGTTGGCATTGTTTTTTATTCCTTGTCATTACAAATTACCCAACTATCAGTACATTTGCCAGTTCAGACTATATCTACAGTATGTTATAAATGAAAAGTGATGGATGACTGTAAGGGGTTGAGGGGAGTCTTTGAAGTGCAGCTTTGAACAGGAAGGAGAAGGACTGAGAAAGGGGAGTGAAGCATGTATGAGAAGGGGTGGTGATGGGTGTTAAAACTATCACAGAAAGCAGAACAGAGGTGGGAGTATATAGGACATGGGATTGAATGGAGAAGGATCTTCAGACACGGTGCTTCTCCTGCATTTTAATCACTTCAAAACTAAAAATGTAAGATATCAGTTGTAAATGTAAGAAAATCAGGAAGTGGTTTACAGATAAAAGTAAAAGTAAGATTGAAATTAAAAATGGCCCCAGATAGCTAAGTGGACTAAGGCGCTGCCACTATGAATCGAGGATTGCGAGTTCATTGCCAGCCGGGGCTTCAAGAAAGCAGAACCGGCTGTGCTCTCTCTTCTGGTGGGCAAGATGGCATATTCGCTCTAGTACTATGTTGACTGAGTAGGGCGTCTGCTGGGTGATCCATCAGAACTTTCTTCCGAGCATGCTAGCTGCCCGGCAGCAGTTTGGAAAAAAAGGAGTTTGACGTCACTGGTATCGGAGGAGGCCCCACTTGAGACCTTCCAGAGGCAAAGCCCAAACTCTCTTCGTTAGTAGATGTTCAATAGGGGAATACAAAATCCATATAATCCCAGAAGCCGAAGACGTGTAGAGTACTCAACACAAAGGCTTCCTATGACAGAGATCTCTGCTCTGTTTCCTGCCAAAACATTTACATTTACAGCATTTTGCAGACGCTCTTATCGAAAACTCTCCCTCATTTTCTTCTTCTGGGGCTCTTTATACCCCATGGAACCTCTTGGAGGTAACTAGTGCCCCCAGTGTACAATATGTATAATGTGAACTTGTGTAGTCTACCTTGGTGCGCTTACCTTCCTAACACTATTCTAAAGGAATATTTAACCAGAAAAAAAACAATTTGACATTTTGGAGGAAATGACTGGGCTATTTACAGCACCAGAATAGCATAAAAATTTTTAGTATTGTGTCATATACTGTAATATATTTTATATTAATTATATGTAAAATATTTTTTTAGCTCATTAAAATCAGAAATCCAGAATATCAAATATTAGAATATTTCATTTATAGTTTTAGTATTAGTATAGTAGTATTTCTATTCAAACAGTATCAACATTAAAACAAGGCTTTACATGTAATGAATATAAAATATATGTCCGTTTACCTGTAAAACACAAATTAACTTTTTAATTTTATTCTAATTTTTGGAGATGCACTATTATGTGACTATTGAGTTTTAAAATAGTAAATACGTTTTGGGAAAGGACTGATACTGAAACAGCAACTGGTACCTGACACACCTGAAACTATCCTCCACTTACATTCTTTCACTACCTTTCTTTTCATGTGACCATTTTTCCATCCCAGTCTCCACTTTTTTGTCTTTGCTGACTAAGTGAAAAGTCTTGTAAATGTGATTTTTAAGGGAAATGTGTTGGAATGCACATTATTGGGTGGTTCTTCAATCAAGGCTAAGTACACTTTACATTCATTTCACTGGAAATCACTGCAATCTAGGGTTTAATGTTCCAAATATATGGCAGAGATGAAATGCCACGTCAGGTTTGATGGAATTTCAAGAAGGAAAATCATCAATCAATAGCTGACTGTTCTGGCTGTATTTACCACTGAAGTGGCACTGCTTCATGTAGTAGCCCTGAAGATCCAGACATATGGTGGGGATTAAATTTACATTCAGTTTCGATTAACTTAGCTGTGTTGCTTCATGTAGCTCCCTTGAAGATCCCAAACTGAGAAAAATCTAGATATAGCAGTCTAGATGTCTAGGCGCCTTATTTTGCTGAGATATTTCACTTAGCATGATGTAGAGAAATTCATCACCTTTTGTCTCTCCACCCACAAAGATCTTTTCTCATCTCTGATTATTAATACAACCGCAAATAAGACAAAGTTGGGACTGTATGGGTTATGCTAATGAAAAAACATTTACTTACATAATGAAATCACATTTACTTGGACTCTTTTATGATTGCATACAGTATGAACCTAAAATATTTCATGTTTTGTATGCTCAACTTAATTGAAATTGTTCATATACATGCATTCCTGCACTTCAGGCTTCCAAAAAATTTATTGGGATGGTAAAGCCATTGTAATGTTGTCATTCCTTGTTACACCACTTAAATGATCTTTCAGCATTGAGGATACCTAGCAATGAAGTGTTTCAGGTGTTATTTTGCCCCATTCTTCCTGCAAACATCTTAAGGTGTGCAATTACAAGGTTGCGTCACATTTTTCATTTCAGAATTCTCCCACTGTTCTTAATTGGGGACAGGTCATTACTGCAGGCAGGCCAGTTCAGTACCCTTACCATCTTCTTCTGCTGCCATGCCTTTGTAATGTGTGTAGCATGTGGTTTTGCATTGTCTTGCTGAAAAATGCATGGATGTCCCTGGAAAAGTTGCTCTCTTGTAGGCAGCATATGTTGCTCTAAAATCTCATAATTTTGTAAGTATTATTGATCTCTGCACACAACCCCATAAAATGACAAACTCTATTTTTTGGAATAGGTGTCCTTTTTGTCTTGGGTCTGGTTTCTTCCAAAAAAAACCCATCTGGAATTCTGATTCATCCCAATACATGTTTGATAGTCCAGATGCCTCCAAGCCCAGAGTAGTCGATGCTTCTGAACTTTGTTAACATAAGGCTTCTTTTTTGCCCAGTGAAGTTTTAACTGGCATTTATGAATGTAACGTTATTGTAGTGTTTAACAAAGTTTTGGCAAAGTATTTTCCCTTATCAGTGTGGTTATATCAGCTATGCAGTGCCATGACATTATGGTCATGGTTGTTCAGCTTAGGCTTGAGGCCTTTATGCACTGAAATTCCTCCAGATTCCTTGAATTGTTTATATATATTTAGAACTGTAGAGGGAGAATTATACAAAACCCTGCCAGTCTTTCCATGAGGAACATTGTTTTTATTTTCTACTTTTTTTATTAATGTTAAATAATTCCCTTGTCGTCGGTCCTGTTCATAATCTTTATGGACAGGATCTCAAGGCAGAGCCAAGGGCCTGAGGGAGTCCTGTTTGGAGACCATAGGATTTCATCTCTGCTATTTGCAGATGATGTTGTCCTTTTGACATCTTCAAACCGGGACCTTCAGCATGCCCTTGAGTGTGAAGCAGCTGGGATGAGAATCAGCACCTCTAAGTCCGAGGCCATGGTTCTCGACCGGAAAAGGGTAGCTTGCTCTCTCTAGGTGGGTGGAGAAATCTTGCCTCAAGTGGAGGAGTTCAAGTATCTTGGGATCTTGTTCACGAGTGGGGGAAGAATGGAGCGTGAGATTGACAGACGGATTGGTGCAGCCTCCGCAATAATGCGGTCGCTGCAGCGGTCTGTTGTGTTGAAGAAGGAGCTGAGCCAAAAGGCAAAGCTCTCAATTTACCGGTCAATCTACGTTCCTACTCTCACCTATGGTCATGAGCTTTGGGTAATGACCGAAAGAACGAGATTGCGGATACAAGCGGCTGAAATGAGTTTCCTCTGCATAGTGGCTGGGCGCTCCCTTAGAGAGTTCGGAGTAGAACCGCTGCTCCTCCACATCGAGAGGAGCCAGCTGAGGTGGCTTGGGCATCTGTTTCCCTAGGGAGGTGTTCCAGGCATGTCCCCCCGGGAGGAGGCCCCGGGGAAAACCCAGGACACGTTGGAGAGACTATGTCTCTCGACTGGCCTGGGAACATCTCGGTGTTCCACTCGAGGAGCTGGCTGAGGTGTCTGGGGAGAGGGAGGTTTGGGTATCCCTGCTCAGACTGCTACCTCTGCGACCCGGACCCGGATAAAGTGGTAGATAATGGATGGATGGATGGAATAATTCCAGCAGTAAGCCAGGATTGAATTATATTTACTTTATGGCTGTACTGCTTGTGGTGAGTTTACCAGCTTCTGGATATAACGGGTCATTTATGCATTCAGTTTCCTCCATGAAAAGATTTAATAAAGGCTTTTATCCGTGTCTCGCTCTGTAAATACATCTATAATTTGCATTTTTAATCTGCACTTATCACAGCCCTACAATTATAATTCAGTTATTTCTCATTCATTTATTTTTAAAAATATGTGATGCCTCTGACCCTACCTCATAACAACAAAGAGAGCCCCCCTCCACCCCCATAATTAAAATAATGCCATTGTTTGAATGTGGCAAAAGATATCTGGTCTTAAATGTCCGCATAAGCTGTATTTAATGTATGAAAAACAGAATATTTACACAAATTTGAAGAGTACTAAATGTGGACAGATAAATGTACTACTTACAATGATGATGGGTGTGTTTTTGGAGGAGTTGTCCAAGCTCTTTCTGAGTCTGGCAGTCTTGCACTGTAAGCAGTAGCATTTGCCACAAGGCAGAAGACTAAACAGTCCACAGGCAGGGTGGGTAGAAATCACCCGCTTTAGCAAGTAAACCCGCTTCACTGCTCATAAACACTTTCTGTAGCAGCTTCTTTCACAATTCTTTTACTTGTTGTTTGGACTCATCCTGGCAAAAGGCTTCTAGTTCTGAGAAATTCTTGGGCCGTATTACATGCGCTGCTCTTTTGAGATCTATTCACAGGCTTTCAGTGAGTCTCTCTTGCATTTTGAAGTGTGATTATGATTGTTATCCTTTTGTAGAAGTCGTCCTCTTTTCATCTTCAGGCTGTCTTAAGTTTGCTTCCATAATTTACTGGCTTTTATTGAACATATTCTTCTTCTACCACTAAAATGTTCATCATACCTCTCTCTGGCTGTAACACAAGACCAAATCATAATCAATCCACCACCATTCTTAACAGCTGGAAGTGTTCTTTCCATGAAGTTTCACATCCTTTTTCCCACAAACATGCTTTTACTCACAGTCCACAGGACTTGAGTCCTGCATCAGGCTTATGTAGATGTTGCTTTGCTTTGTTTTTTTTTTCTTCTGATGACTCTTCAATACAAGTCACATTTGTGCATGGACTAGACTGTCTGGTCTGATTTTTTGCAGCCAAACAGGGATATTATTGACTTTTCCCATCATCCTATAAGCCAATTCTCATGGAATTTTCACTCTTCCAGACCTCAACATTTTCCTTAATTGCCATTTCTTAATTATTCTAAACTGAGGAAGTGGCTACCTTAAAAGAGTTCGGTATCTTCTTATAGCTTTCTCCTGCTTTGTGAGAATAGTATTTTTAGCCTTCAGTGTGCTACATAGCTGCTTAGAGGAGCTCATGGCTGCTGACTGTTAGAACAAGGTTTCAAGAAGCTTAGAAACTTGCATCACCTGATCTTTTCTACAGATTATTGTGAAAAAGCCATAGATGTAATGTTTTTAACTTTATTCCTTTTGTAAAGCAGTTCAACTTCGACTGATGAGAATTTTTAGATTAGTTATGAATTGACATGCTAAAAGCTAAACAGGGTTTCATTAGCATTTTTTTTGCCCATTAGATAAAATACAATAGATAATATACAATAAATGGATAAACCATGGGTGGCTTAGTGGCTAGCACGTTAGCCTCTCAGCGCTGAGGTCTTGGGTTCGAGTCCCCATCTGAGTGGAGTTTCCAGATTTTCCCCGTGTCTGCGTGGGTTTCCTCTGAGGTCTCCGGTTTCCTCCCACAGTCCAAAAACATAGAGATTGGATTGTGTTTGTGTGGGAGCGCCGGCCCAGCCTGTACTTAAAGTGAATATACTGTACCTGCATGGTGCCACATCAAAAATTACAATAACAAGAAAAAATATGTTATATGACTGATAAGGATGAATTTGAAGGATGGTAGTATCTCAGAAACTGCTAACTTTGTAAGATGTTCTAGAGCTGCTGTAGTGAAGGTGTGCTGAGAATGGTCTTCTCGTACAATGACATAACAGTGGTGCCCCACGACCAATCAGTGTACCGCAGCAGACCAGTTAACTTCTGTAATCAACATGGAAGCAGCAAGGAAAGTGTCAGTGATCACTACTGAGCAGTCACTGCTACATCTGTATATATTCAGGCAATCTCTTATAAACGTTATGCTCCATCACTAAGCAACCTTCTACACTTCATCCTTACATGTTAAAAAGCCTACAAAACATACGTATTGATGACAACTTATTGACCAGCAATCAGTCATTAGCAGTGTAGTCTTAACCAGTTATCAGTTTTACAACAGCGGTGAATTTTGGTGTTTTAATGTTGATCGATATGACTTAAAGCTCATGAGTTGGCTGGCCAAGCAAGCACAGTAATGTCATGGTCAGCAAACTTTGGTATTTGGTCAATTTGGCAGTAGTTTTAGCACTGTGGAAGTCATCATCTCCATGAAGGTTGTCAACAGATGGAAGCATGAAGTGCTCTAAAATCTCCTGATAAATGGCTGCTTTGACTTTTGAACATAGTGGACCAACACCAGCAGATGAAACATTAAAACCAAACAACAAAACACTCAAATTTTCTGATGTATGTCTGTAGGTCAGTTAAATCTACACTCAGTCTGGACTAAAGAGGAGAATAAGATAGCCATTGAGATGAGCCATTGAGAATAAACAGGGAGTTTTATTTACACCAATATCATCACGGGTCTGTGCACAAACACAGCAGGGATAACAGTCCTGAAACATTATCTATTGCTTCACTTCAAGGACATAAATGTGTATATTTATCATGAAAGGTTTCTTGAGTTTACTGAATTTACTGCATACAAGAGCTGTTTGGATTGGATTAGTTTATGATGGTGGTGTCTGTGTTTACATTTCTCATTCATTGATATCAGTCTAAATAAAATGACAAGTTGTAGTGGTCTGTATTTTCAATGAACGCAGGTTAACCTATGACATCTCTGTTTTATTACTTCTTTCTTGTCCATCTAGAGTAGATGGAAATGATCCCAGAAGTGATGGGGTGATTCTTGGAAATAATCGTTTCATCATTCAGGAAGAGTTAATAGGGATGCTCATGCTAGAAGAATCAATACAGCAAGCAGGCATGGTTAGAAATGTGTTTAATAGACCAACAATTCTCAACTGGTGGGTCGTGACCCAAAAGTGTGTCATGAACATGTTCTGGGCAGGTTGCGGACAGATTGTAAAAAATAAATAAATTTTAAAACCATTAAAATAGTTAATGCTTATCTTATTTTGTCCTCGTCTTTTAAATTGAAAACAGAGACGCAGAGAGACAGACGTCAGATGCGTGCAGCCATTGCGTGCAGTATTCTCATTGCCATGGTAACCACCATTTGCCGGTTATCAGTGTTGACAAGTCCGCTTATGATAAGCGAGTTTGGGTTTTTTTTTTTCTAAAGTTGCTTGCAAATCACGTGAGTGGCAGGTTGCAGGTTTTTTGAGCTTGTTTTTGAATGTGAAGTTGCTCATTTGGGCTTGACTTTCTTTCCGAGTGAAACTCTTTAATTATCTTCCAGCTCCCCATAACAAAGTGAAAGATGAGAAGCACAAAAAATCTGCACACTGAGGCTAACAAACATAGCCTACATAGCCTGCCAATGTTTATATTAAAAGTGTTTAGCATAATTTTGGTGTTGTTTATGTATGATGTCATAATAAATATTTACCTTTATACTGTTTAAAAGTGGCCTCTGTTTTAACGAATGTGGTGGGTTGCCAGTTGGGTTTACTTTGCACTTGTTTTCATAGAGCTGGTTGCTTGTTTCTATCGCAAGATCTGGCAACACTGCTGGTTACTCTTCTGTTTAAATTTGGGATGATGTTCGGAGGCAAAGAATTGGGTGATAATTTTATGCTACATGCTTTTAACAGTTTATAAATATTTAATAATATGTAATGTATTATTTTATTAATGATAAATATAAATTTTATTATTTTATTATTAATAACACTTAAGTTATTATTAGTATATTATAATCATATCATAATTTGTAAGTAATGTATTCATATTTATTAATAATATTAATTTAATTTATGCTCTAGCACCAAACCCCACGAATCAAGCCAGTCGTGTCCCCCCTTAAATCTCTTTACATGCATATGTATGTTTAAATGTGTTTTTGAAAGCTATTTTTCAAAAATACATTTGTTTGGTTTGTATTCTATAAAAGTGGGTCCCGACTTAATGACCATGATAAAATGTGGGTCCCGTGCTGAGACCAGTTGAGAACCCCTGTAGTAGGCTGTAGGTGGTCATGCTGGTAAAGCTCAACTTGACAAAGCTGAGTTTGCCCCTCACTGACGTTGGCAAATTACTCAGGCTTATGTCTGCATGGAGAGAGAAAGTCACATGACCAACAACCAGCAGAAACAATGACTTCCAATGACCTATAGCTTATAGCTCTATCCAATTTGCTGTGGTGTGAAGTAGAGCTATTGGTTTTAAGATCTTACAACACATAGGTGAATTTATTTCATCCCCATTAAAAATTGGAAGAATTATTCAAATGGAATAATGAATAAAAGTTAATCACAAACTACATCAGTCACTGAGGAATACAACAGTCAATCTGTTGATAATGCTGCATTTTGCACATTGTATGAAACAAAATCTAATTATTTTGTAAATATATAAAAAAACAGCCAGTTAGAAGCACAGAAATGCTTTGTGCCCCAGGGTTTCAGCTTAAAAACTAAGCCCATACATTACATTGCCCATGTGGATGGGATTAAAATTATTAAATCACTGCTGAGTTCACTAAACAGTAGTTAAATTAGTCTGGGAGAAGAAAGAAAAACAATTTTGTCATGAGTATATACTTTTACAGCAGTTTCTCTAAGATGTTGTTTTGCGAGTTCAGTCTTCTCTTCAGGAGGTGAATCGGGTTAAGGTCTTTGCCAGTCTAAAACCTTCCATTATTAAGTCCTTTATTGTGTTGAAACTGTAGTCATTATATATCTGCATGATAACATTCTTTGCCAATTTTCTCAGTAAAGAAACTTCTGAATTCATTCAGTGGCTGCTATCATTAAAAATTTGTGAGCCTATTTCAGAAGCAGCCCAAGCCATGACACTACCTCCACCATACTTTAGTTCATTTTTAGATTATGAGCAAATTCTCTTTGTACACACTTTGGCCTTTCTATTACATCAATGGAGGTTAATCTTGGTCTCATCAATCAGTAAAACTCCAGAACTTATAGTACCAGTCAATAGTTTGGACTTCTGGACATTCCGTGTTTTCTTTTATTTAAAAATGATTTGCATTGTAGATTAATATTAAAGTCATCTAAACTATGAATAAATACATATGTAATTATTTAATAAATAAAACAGTGTTAAACAAACCAGAATATCCATCCATCTATCCATTATAGCACCCGCTTAATCCTAATCACGGTCACAGTCAGAATATGTTTATATTTGACATTCTTCACAGTAGGCACCTCTTGCTTAGATGCAGCTTTCTTGGCATTTTCTCAGTCAGCTTTATGAGGTAGTCACCTGGAATGGCTTTCAGTTAACAGCTGTGTCTTGTCAAGAGTTCATGACTTGCATTTCTTGCCTCTGAATGTGTTTGAGACATCAGTTGTGTGTCTACTTTGAAGTAAAATCTAAAACATGTTTTGGTTTAACACTTTTAAGTTTACTACATGATTCATTATGTGTTACTTCATAGTCTGGATGACTTCAATGTTTATTTACAATGTAGGAAATAAATAAAAACATTGAATTAGAAGGTGTGTCCACACCTTTGACTGGAACTGTTTGTATTTCTTTGCTATTCCAATTTTGCCTTCTTCCAATTCTTATTACTGATGAATGGCATCTTGTGGTATGGCCTCTATATTTCTGCTATTAAAAATCAGTAAATTGTAATATCTTCACTCCTGCCCTGAGGAGGTTTTTTTTTTGGATGTTATTGATTCTTTGTTTGTTTTTTTTCCTTCATAGCTCTCACAGTGTGTTAGGTCATCTGCAGTTGTTTTCTTTGTCCAAAGTTTGGTGTCTTGTTGTTCCTTGTTGTTTTCAGGACATGGCGAATCAGTATATTGGTGATGCACTTTGTTTGTGCAATGGCTGATCAATTGTCCCTCTATTCTCAGATTGAAAAAGGATTGCTTTTCTCCCTTACACATTTCTCTGGCATTCAAATTTGTTTATTATATTTAACAACAAATACAGCCTTCACAGGTGAAAGCTAGTGCTACAAGAGTAGCCATTCAAACATAAAGTAGCCTTATAGAACTATTAATTGTTTAATAGAGCAATCTGCAATGTTCTCTAATGAGTCTTCTTCGTAATATGAAACAGCCATAACACTGACACCTAGTGACCTGGATGTATCAGGGATTCTGCACTGAACCTATTTCAAAGTATTGCTTAAATATGTTTCTGCTTTTTGGTGGTAAAAAATTATATTACATGTTCCAATATTTTTGTTCACTTCACAAAAAAACTGTATAATGATGTGATTTCAAACAGGTGATGTCAACAGACTGCAATCATAATTTGGTACAAAAGCAGTATCCAAGAAAGGCTTTGAGAAGCAAAGATGGGCAGATAATCTCCAGTTTGTCAACAAATATGTGAGAAAATTGTGGAAATGTTTAAAAACAATGTCTCTTAAAGACTGATTGGAAGAGATTTGCATTTCATTTCCTCTACAGTGCTTAATAACATGATCATTTGGAAGGATTTTAGTGCATAAAGACGGAAGCATGAACACACATTCATCCCTCAGATAGCACTGCATCAAGAACCATTATTCATTGATAGCTGATAATCACATGGGCACAAGAATACTTTGGCAAACCTTTGTCAAGCTTTACATTCAAAATATCACTTAAAACTTAACTGTGCAAAGAAGAAGCTTTATGTTAATCATGTCCAGAAGCAGTGTCATCTAAGATGGACCATCACACAATGGAAATGTCAATGGAAAAAAATCGGTTTTCCAGATCTTTTTTGTAAGAAATGGATGCTATGTGCTCTGGACCAAACACAAAACGGACCATCCAGACTGTTATCAGCAAAAGTCCAAAAGCCAGATTGTGTCAGTGGCCTTGGCAAAGGTCATTTATGCTTTCACTTTTGGAAAAGTACATTCAGATGCTGCCTTCAGAACGTTTTTCAGTGACACCCATGTATTTTTCAACAAGACAATGCAAAACCACATACTGCACATGTTACAAAGGTATGGCTGTGGAAGAAGAGGGTTCAGATACTGGACTTGCCTGCATGTGGAGAATTTTGAAACAAAACATGCAATGACAACCCTGTACTGTTGCACACCTTAAGACATGTTTGCAGGAAAAATGGGACAAAATAAGGCCTGAAATACTCGGTATGCTCTGTCTTTTAAGTGTTGTGGGAAGGAATAGCAACATTAAAAAGTGGTAAATGTTTACAGTCCCAGTTTTTTTTTTGGAATGTGTTGCAGACCTAAAATGCAGGAATTACGTAAACTAACAAATGAAGTTGATAAGACAATGCATGCAATATCTC
Source organism: Crenuchus spilurus (assembly GCA_036984385.1). Classification (NCBI taxonomy): domain Eukaryota; kingdom Metazoa; phylum Chordata; class Actinopteri; order Characiformes; family Crenuchidae; genus Crenuchus; species Crenuchus spilurus. The sequence continues at coordinate 5,918 of BRDA01047975.1, read as the reverse complement.
AGGAAAAAAGTCAAAGTAAATATAAGAAACACTGCATTTGTATTATTTTTTTATATATTTTCCATGCTGTCCCAACTTTTTCTGATTTGGGGTTGTAAAATAATGACAGTTTATAATTTTTTCCCACAATGTTCTTATCTTTATGATGTGACACTGTACATTCATCACTTGTAATGTGATATGAGCCAAGAGTAAAAATACCTTCATTTTGGAATTTCTAATAATTAGAAAATGAATGGAAACTTATGCTCTGTTTATGTTTGAATGATGTTATAGTGACTGATTAGGGCAGTTACAGCAACATATAAAATTAATTGATGAATACCAGTGACTTTTAAAAGAAACTTTCTTTTGTAGACATTGCTGCTCATAGCTCAACATGTCTCTGCTTTTATGGCACAGAAAGCTGAAGCAATTTCAAACCTAATTTTAACCTTCACATGTCTAAAGCTTCTGTTATATTGCTGAACAGTTGACTTACATTACATAATGATTCACATATAATTACAATTATATAATGTGTCATATTACCATTTAATTGTGACACATTTATTTAAATACACTAAACTAGACAACAGAAGGTAATTTCAGATGTTTTAGTCAATATTTTTAGATTCTAATCAAGTTTTAGTCAAGATTTTTATCTATTTATTTATAAAAAAAAATTAAATCTGTCCCAAGATTGTCACTTTTATGAATAATTATCATGTACAGGTCTGTTTATTCCAATACACTTAAAATGATTAATTACTTATCTAATTAACTTAATTAAATTTCATACTCCATTTGTTAACTAACTTACTTCATGTCATACTCTGTTTGTATACTTGCAAAAAGTCATATAAATGTTTAAATGAAATGTTGTATTGATCTTATATATAAAATAATGTACAGTTACTGTTTATTTATTGAATTTCACCATTTGGTGAATGTCCCATTAAAGCAGTACTGTATAAGCTAAGCTGTGTAAGTTTGGGGATCTGCCCAACTAACATTTTTTTGGTTAGCAGAACATTTTCTGAATGTTACAAATGTTAAAACTTTGCTTTTTACAATGATAAATCTGTCAAGTGTTTATTAAATGTTTTATTAACATTCCAGTAACGTTGCTGCAACATTACAGTATGTTAAAATACTGACCACACACACAAAGAAAAACACCTTACAAAAACGTTTTAAAACAGAAAATAATAAACAGCTTATTTACAACCTCACTTACCTTTACCCTGTCTGAGCTGAACATGCTTTGGCTCAAATTAACTGTGGACTTGACCCACTCAAGTGAGCTGAGGTGATGTTATTCACAACCACTAAAAACATCTTGTTGATGTTTCTTCAAACGTTGGCATAATGCTAGTGTTTGTCTAACTGGGAATGTTCTGTTAGAAAGGTTCCAGAAACATTGTAAATCAACTCATTATAACATCAGACATTTTCAGAACGTTCCGGGAACATTACTTCTGTAACATTACAGGCTAACTTTCCTGGAACCGTTTAAAAATCTTGCTGAATGTTCTTATAACGTTCCCTGTTAGCTGAATTGTGACCTCTCTGGTGGAAATATGTTATTCATTTTATATATAAATATGTTTTATATATATATATATATATATATATATAAATATATATTTTACTTATTGTATAAAGGTGG
>BRDA01047973.1:0-24324 GCA_036984385.1 Crenuchus spilurus | reverse complement strand
TGTTAGGCAAAGCAATGCGACGTTCAGTGGAGGAGCGCAGCGACCGGGCAGGGACATAAGCTTTTAAGAGCGAGTGTAGATAAGGGGGAGCCTGCTCTGTCATCACCTTATAGGCGATCGTGCAGGCTTTGTGTTTGATCCGGGCAGCAATCAAAAGCCAGTGTAGCTCAATGAGCAGTGGGGTGACATGTGCCCGTTTTGGATAGTTAAAAACCAGACGTGCTGCTGCATTCTGGACCATCTGTAGTGGTTCATTTTCAACATCATTTTGCATCATTTCCTCAGAGAGTTTTTTTGGTCAGTCCACCCTAGACTGGGCAAGCATACTCAAAAACTGAACGTATAAATGTCAAGTATTTTAAGTTTTAGAACATCACATGGTCTTGTCTTTAAAATCAGGCAATATGGGCATCCCAGGATAAATCAGATAAAATCAGAACTCCAAGCAGTTGAGATTTTAGTGATATTTTGCCTGACAATGGTTGGAGATGGTGGAGAGAGAATGCTGTCCTGACATCTACCACTGATTACCACGTCCACGGTCTTAGCTGCATTCATTGTCAGTGAATACTCATGACCCCCCTCAACTACGGAATCCAGGGCTTTCTGAGTCAGGTCTGGTAGAGACCCATCAGGAGCTCTGTGATTGTAAGATCATCAGCATATGTCACTGTAATAAGAGAAGCAGGCAGACAAGAATCCAGGCTGTTGATACAGACGATGAAGAGCAATGGAGATAATAGTCCCCCTTGTGGGACACCAGCTGGTATTGCACAGGGCTCAGACATACAGGTACCCAACTGTACCCTCTGCGCTCTGATAGCTCCTCACCGTGAGCCAGAAGGGACGTTTTATGGCTATATTAGCCAGAGTGAAGCAGTTGACAGTGCTTTATTGTATCAAATGCACTTGAGAAACCCACAAACACTGCATGAACATCCATTTTTGGTTGATTATTAAAATTTAAATTAGACAAGTTGATGACGGAGACGCATGGTTGAAGTCTCCTGTGATGATAAGAAAGGCCTGTGTGTCTGCAGCCTGCTCACCACAGCCTGCAGGACCTCACAGGCATTGTCAGTGTTAGCAGAAGGTGGCACGTACGCAGCTATCGAAATAACGTGAAAACTCCTTTGGTAGGTAAACAGGTCTCATGCTAACAACTAACAGTTCAATGTCCTTACAGCAGGTTTAATCATAATAGTGATGTGATTAGAGTTACACCATCTATCATCCACAAAAACAGCAAGTCCACCTCTTTTCCATTTACCGTTCTTCTTCATTCTGTCTGCCCAAATGAGGTGGAAACCGTTGAGAGATGCGAGTATGTCTGGCCACGACTCCATAAACACCATGATGCTGCACTCCTGGTACTCGCTCTGATTCCAGGAAAGCACCATCAGTTTGTCTGCTTTATATTTTATAATCCCTTATTAGTCGCACAGTGGGGAAATTTCACCTGCTCATTTTACCTGTCCATGCAGTGCAGTGAAACACACACACACACACACACACACACACACACACACACACACACACACACACACACACACACACACACACTAGTGGTCGGCAGCCCTATCCACGGCACCCAGGGAGCAGTTAGAGATTAGATGTTTTGTTCAAGGGCACTTCAGTCACAAGACCAGATCCCTACCATGAGGCCACGGCTGCATGCATATATGTATATATGTGTGGGTAAGTATTTATGTATGTATGTACAGTATGTATGTATCTATGTTTATATTTAAGTGTAATGTATGTATATATGTATGTGTATTTGTATATGTATGTATGTTTGTATGTGTGCATGTTTGTGTATGTATGCATGTGCATGGCTAAGATCACATTGGCTAAATTTGGTTGATCTTAATCTTAATCTTAATATGTATGTATGTATGCATGCATGTTTGTTTATATTTAAGTGTAGTGTATGTATGTATGCATGTATGAATGTATGTATGTATGTGTGTATATATGTAAGTATGTAAAAATTAAAAAGAACAACATTTGTGATGTAAATAAACCCCAAAAACATTGTCACTTTTTTTTCTAATGTCTAGAAAAATGTCACTGTTATTAGTTTCATGTTTTTATAAAAGGTAAATAAACACAGAAGCCTTTAAGATAACTTTTTTTTTTTTTTTTTTTTTTTTTTTTACAATTTTTGGAAATAAATATAGAAAAAGGGAATAAAAAGATACACAAAAGAAAATAAATGTTAGTAGCTCAGAAACAGTGCGTTGATTGGACAGCTGAGAAGTTCACATCACCGTAGCAACTATAGAAACACAGTAGAGCTGTGTAACCATGAAGACGTCACACCCTGCTAGCCAATCCCAGCGCAAGAGGCAGGACATGGGGTGGGACCAATGAGCGGGAAGGGGCGGAGTTCATGATAATATACTTCTTTTTTAAAGGCACATAGCTTATTTTATGCATTTTACATTTTAAATGTATTTTTATTTGATCTCCATTCTGATTGGCTGCCATGTATTTGACCTCATTCAAACAGCAGTCATCATTTTAAATTGTGGAATGGGTGGGGTTAATGTGCTGAATATAAATGTATTGTTCAGCTAGGGAGTGTATGATCAAATTTGTCATTTGTAATAATGTACAACATTTAACAGAGTTTCCATAATAATGTACGTCTGATTAGATTTAGTTTTTAATTCACTGAGAAAGTTTGTATTGTTTTCAAAGGAACTTGTCCTTTAGTTCTGTAGTTTTGGCCATTACTTGTAGATATTAACTCAATTCCTGTTATATGATATACATGACCCACCATCTGTCACAACCAGAAAATAACACTTTTAAATAGGATTAGTGTGACTAAAGATTAGGCCAAATGTTGCTCTATCCTGAAAACTAGTAGAACTAATTTCTGAACTTCAACATTAATAACATGAGAATTGTGATGTTTAAAAATCAACATGCATTTGTTTTCTTTGCATTATTTGAGGTCTGAAAACACTGTGACTTTATGGTTCTTTTGAGAGGTCGGCTACTGTACATAAATGCACTTAATGGGAATATTTTTAGGAGAAATGTGACAATAGTTTATAGAATAAAATAAAAATGCTAATTTTACTTAAACACATTTATAAATAGTAAGTAGTAAGAGGTACAACTGTTCTGCAGTGATCATGTTTTAACAACTGTAGAGTACAGAGTTTTTATACACCAAATAATTTAGGAAAGAGTGTGAAAAAGTTAATTGTTGCTCATAATTTAACTCAAAAAGGTAACCTGGCAAATTATATTATATTATATTATATTATATTATATTATATTATATTATATTATATTATATTATATTATATTAATTATTATTATAATTTTAAGTAATTACGCCTATAAGTGACATAATAAAAGTCTTTTGTTTTAATATTGATCAGTTTGGCTTATAGCTCATGAAAATCAGATATCTAGAACCTTAAATGACTAGAATATTTCATGTTGCACTTTAAAAAATTAGGATTTGGGTAAAAATAAATAAATAAATGAAAATAATTGCAACCGTTTACAATACTATTTTTAAGTTGTGTCAACTTCCTGTAAAATTACATTGATCCAATAAAGTATTTTGATATATTGATGATGGTCAAATAGTTTTTCAGTCAGGCAATCTAAAGTTAACTGCACATCGAGTTGCCTGTATTTATATAATTAAGTGGCTTGAGACCATTACTATTCAAACAGTGTCAACATTAAAACTTAAGAGACTTGCATTTGTCGAGGTGCACTAGTATGTTGTTTTTTGACACTTTACTAGTGAAGTGTCTGTTTTTGTTTAGCGTTCCGGTTTGGGACGCCGCTACAAAATGGCCTGCCGTTGGTGTGCTCCCTTCAAAGTGCCCTAAGTAGAGTGCGCCGGGCATTTTGGAACGGATCTACATGCGTGACTTCCTATTGGGGCAATGTGACCCCGCCCACGTGTGCTCGCGGAGCCAATGTGCGAGCAGAAGGAGAGTCTCTGCAGCTGAAGGCCACGCCTACGTCTCCGTCGGGCGGACGCGCGCCCCTCCCCCTCCCTCCCTCCTCACCTCCTCCAGCTTCAGCACTGCTGGAACTGAACAGCAACCCGTTCGCGATGAAACTGCAAAGCTCAGGATATGGACGTTTGCCTTTTGGTTTGATGAATGAATCTCTTACGAGTGAGCACGCGGTGTAAAAAAACACGGGGATCATGTGTCGGGAGGATTCGGAGGGTCTCGGTCCGATAACCCGTTGTGCTTGTTTGTCTCACCCTTCGTCTGTTTAGGCTCGCCTCGGCGTGGACGTTTAAGGGGATGGAGACGCACAAAGGACACAACTGAATGGACGTAAAAACGCCCAAAGCACCCTCTGCTTTGAAGCCACGCTGCTTTTGAAGTAACCCCAGCTGCTCTTGGAGCTGATGTCTCGCCTGAACCTCGGAGGTCTTCCAGGTTTTCCAGGTTTGGAGATGCAACGCCAACAAGGTTGGGTTGGGCATGTCAGCAACCCCAGTGCCTCCCCCTCACCACTGACATGAGCACAAAGACGAGGAGCAGAGGGCTCAGAGCTGCAGTGGGACGTGGGAGGCTGTGGGACAAGAGGAGCAGTGGGACGCGGGCTGACCCCCGGGCGTCCGGGTGTGGGGAGGCCGCTTCAGAGCCGGGGACAAACGCCAAGGGCAGTGCGGCACTGGGGCTCTTTGCAAGAAAGCGAGAGAGAGGGGCTATACACCCTTCCCCCGATATCAATATACAGTCTCATCGACAGGTTTCACCGCCTCATCCTCCCTCAGTGATGCCTCACTCAATCCCATGTCCAGAAGCACACCTATGATGTCCTGCTGGGCATTTTGAGACTTCTGATGGCACGCACAAGGTTCCAATGAACGTACTGGTGAGGTATATCCTCGTTTGTCCATCTCTGGTCACCGTACTGACGCTCCTTCTAGCTAGGGCCATGGGTTGCATCCAGAGCATCGCTTGCAAGCCACGGGTCAGGCGTGAGAACATCGTGGTCTACGACGTCTCAGCCTCAATTGACCAGTGCCCGACGATCATCGAGGAAAACTCACCCATCGTGCTGAGGTATAAGACCCCTTACTTCAGGGCTTCAGCTGGCATCGTCATGCCACCGGTGCCCAGAAATGAGACGTGGACCGTGGGATGGATCCAGGCATGCACACAGATGGAGTTCTACAACACCTACGGTGATGTTGGCATGTGAGTAGAACCAGACGGTAATCAACACTGTCAAACTCAAGAAAGTTCTTCACACTCTTCAAATGTCCTTGGCCATAAAGGCTTCACATACATGCAACATTTACATTATGTTGGGCCTTTTAACATTTTCATTTATTTCACATTCTCTCATCTCATGTCTCATTTACAAAAGTTATACTGTTTCTTTTTTAGCATCAGCATTTTCATGGTATACCACATTCTCCATCAGGCACCACCTTTCTTTGTAAAACACAGTCTTTTTCCACCAAACACCATCATTCCCCAGCACATTCCACCAAACAACATTATACAACAAACAGACATTCTCCATAAGACATGAGTGTTGTCCACCAAACAGCATTCTCAACAAGACACCATCAGTTTCCACTAGACAGCACCATTCTCCATAAAACCCCAACATGCTCCTCCAAACAACATTCCCCAGCACATTCAACTAAACAACATTCTCCACCAAACATCAACATTCTCCATCAATAAAAAACATTCTCCATCAAACACTAACATTCTCCATCAAAAACTAACATTCTCCATCAAAAACTAACATTCTCCACAAAACACTAACATTCTCTACCAAACACTAACATTCTCCATCAAACACTAACATTCTCAACCAAACACTAACATTCTCCATCAAACACTAACATTCTCCACAAAACACTAACATTCTCTACCAAACACTAACATTCTCCATCAATAAAAACATTCTCCATCAAAAAATAACATTCTCCACCAAACACCAACATTCTTCATCAAAAAATAACATTCTCCACCAAACACCAACATTCTCCATCCAAAACTAACATTCTCCATCAAAAAATAACATTTTCCACCGAATACCAAAATTTTCCATCAAAAACTAACATTCTCCACCAAACACCAACATTCTCCATCTAAAATTAACATTCTCCATCAAAAACTAACATTCTCCATCAAACACTAACATTCTCCATCAAAAACTAACATTCTCCACAAAACACTAACATTCTCTACCAAACACTAACATTCTCCATCAATAAAAACATTCTCCATCAAAAAATAACATTCTCCACCAAACACCAACATTCTCCATCAAAAACTAACATTCTCCATCTAAAACTAACATTCTCCACCAAAAACTAACATTCTCCACCAAACACTAACATTCTCCATCAAAAACTAACATTCTCCACCAAACACTAACATTCTCCATCAAAAACTAACATTCTCTACCAAACACTAACATTCTCCATCTAAAACTAACATTCTCCATCAAACACCAACATTCTCCATCAAAAACTAACATTCTCCATCTAAAACTAACAATCTCCATCAAAAACTAACATTCTCCACCAAACACCAACATTCTCCATCTAAAACTAACATTCTCCACCAAACACCAACATTCTCACATAAACACTAACATTCTGTACCAAACACCAACATTCTCACATAAACACTAACATTCTCTACAAAACACTAACATTCTCCATCAAAAACTAACATTCTCCACCAAACACTAACAATCTCCATCAAAAACTAACATTCTCCACCAAACACCAACATTCTCACATAAACACTAACATTCTCCACCAAACACCAACATTCTCACATAAACACTAACATTCTCTACCAAACACCAACATTCTCCATAAAAAACTAACATTCTCCACCAAACACCAACATTCTCCATCTAAAACTAACATTCTCCACCAAACACTAACATTCTCCATCTAAAACTAACATTCTCCACCAAACACTAACATTCTCCATCAAAAACTAACATTCTCCACCAAACACCAACATTCTCCATCTAAAACTAACATTCTCCACCAAACACCAACATTCTCACATAAACACTAACATTCTGTACCAAACACCAACATTCTCACATAAACACTAACATTCTCTACAAAACACTAACATTCTCCATCAAAAACTAACATTCTCCACCAAACACTAACTTTCTCCATCAAAAACTAACATTCTCCACCAAACACCAACATTCTCACATAAACACTAACATTCTCCACCAAACAACAACATTCTCACATAATCACTAACATTCTCCACCAAACACCAACATTCTCCATCAAAAACTAACATTCTCCACCAAACACCAACATTCTCCATCTAAAACTAACATTCTCCACCAAACACCAACATTCTCACATAAACACTAACATTCTGTACCAAACACCAACATTCTCACATAAACACTAACATTCTCTACAAAACACTAACATTCTCCATCTAAAACTAACATTCTCCACCAAACACTAACATTCTCCATCAAAAACTAACATTCTCCACCAAACACCAACATTCTCCATGAAAAACTAACATTCTCCACCAAACACCAACATTCTCCATCTAAAACTAACATTCTCACCAAACACTAACATTCTCCATCAAAAACTAACATTCTCCACCAAACACTAACATTCTCCATCAAAAACTAACATTCTCCACCAAACACCAACATTCTCCATCCAAAACTAACATTCTCCACCAAACACCAACATTCTCCATGAAAAACTAACATTCTCCACCAAACACCAACATTCTCCATCTAAAACTAACATTCTCCACCAAACACTAACATTCTCCATCTAAAACTAACATTCTCCACCAAACACTAACATTCTCCATCAAAAACTAACATTCTCCATCAAACACAAACATTCTCCATAATCACTAACATTCTCCACCAAACACCAAAATTCTCCATCTAAAACTAACATTCTCCACCAAACACTAACATTCTCTATCAAAAACTAACATTCTCCACCAAACACTAACATTCTCCATCTAAAACTAACATTCTCCACCAAACACTAACATTCTCACATAAACACTAACATTCTCCACCAAACACCAACATTCTCACATAAACACTAACATTCTCCACCAAACACCAACATTATCCTCTAAGCACTAACATTCTGATGTTACCAGTACATTTGACATTGTTCTAGCCAAATCATTCTGTGTGAATGGGAGAAAATGTTCTAGACAGCCCCAGCAGTAACATACAGGTAAGGCACAACACACAAATTATTCCTTGTTGGCTGCTGGAGAATGTTGGGTTGGTGTGCTGTGATCTGAGGGTGTGCAGCTCTCCTGGCTGTCATGCATTGTTTTCCTGTTCTGACACATTCGCCTGCTCAGATCTCATGCATGATGTGCTAATTAGATGATAAGTTGAGGAAGGTGTTTTGGACGGATCTGCAGCAGAGAGGAAGAAAAACATCACAGACGAGAATAATAGAAGAAGCTTGCAAAAGGGTCATTTTCACACATAAACTAAAGCAAAGGGTTTCAGCTCAGTCCATCGGGAGCCACGGCTAGTCTGCATTTTTTTTGTCTCAGCTTCAGACATGCCTGAGGTAATCAAGAGAACTGAGTGGAGATCCTCAGGGATTTGGTGAAAGCCTGACATTTCAAGATATTTCACACCTCAGCAATGTGGAAGTGACATTAACGAAGGGTAGAAAAGTGGGAAATATTTGTGGAGGGCACGCTCCATCATCCTTCAGCTTCAGATAGGGACTGTCGTCAAGACCACCTTTGTCTAAGACACGTCTAAGACTTTGGCTGGTTGAGTTAAATGAAACCTTTATGTGATACATTACATTTGCAATCTATTTACCTTCTGCATGGACAGCATTGAGTCAGTGGTGCCCCTGATTGTCTTTAAATTTAGTGTCCACCAATGAATCCAACCAATGCCTGCTTTGAATAAATCAACCACTGATTATCAGGCGATTTGGCCACATCGAGCACAAAAAGATGCAATGATTGAAAACCATCTGACTGGCTCTCTAGTCCCATACACTTAAAAATTATTTGTTAACTCAACTTAATCAAGTCATTTTGCTTTGACTCAGTTACGTTGCAAAGACATGACATGTTGAGTATAAGTTATATAAACGTCTTTACAACATAACTGAGTCAAAACAAAACGATAACCTGACTAAGTTAAGTTGAGTCAACAAATAATTTTTTACATTGTACTCTCAGAGAACCAAAGACTACATGTTTTTTCTGTAACCAGAATTAAACATTTGGCAAATGTTCAAGAGTAAGAATAAGTGCCACTTTGGGACAGCTAGGTTGCTGGGTCAGAGTATCTCAAAACCAGCTAGGCTCGTAGGGTCACTTGCAGTTGCCCAAAGTGGAACAAAGCATCAACTGGCCACAAGGCGCCCAAGAAACCATGCATAAGGGTAACCAAGGTCATCCCAACTGGACTGAACTGACAGAAGTCAAAGAAATGTTTAATGCTGGTTACACAGGAGGAACTTGTAGTGCTTGGTGCTAAGAGAGCTTGAGACTGACTATCCATACACCAGTCAGATGTTTTTTTAATGTTTTGTGGTAATATTTTGGCTCTTTTTTGTGTACTCTGAGAATAAAGACAGGGACTGGGAAGCGAGAGATACAGATGGACAAAGAGTCAGCAGAGAGAAATAATGAATGAAAATGAGGAAATAAGACGATATGACTCATTCATTCACATTTTATTCACAGGCCAGATTCAGCTCCAGTCTTCCTCATTCAATGTTTTGCGAGTGTTGGGATGAATCACTTTGCATCAAACCTCTTCTCCTCCTCTCTTATTTTACAGCTGCTCACCTTGTTTTGCTCAGGTTTCATCCCCTCACTTCAGCTGAGAAGCAAATCCTGGAGGTTTTTGATTATGGTGCATTTGGACAGTTTCTGTTGACTCATAAATCCTGGACAATTGTCACATCAACCAAATTGCAACACTGAGCACTGGAGTGATCCTCTGCGACAAGATTTCTCACCTGAGTAATATGCATACCCACTGTATTTTGGGACAGCAAAACAAAAAAGGATCATCGACTAAATCAAGCTTCACTAGAAGCCAAGATAAACAAATTGAAGCTCTCTTATTTTGGACAAGAACCAGTTCACTTGAGAAGTCAGTTATGCAGGAGTAAAAGAGGATGAAGGCTGCCAAAAACAAGATGGATGGATGGATACAATTAGAGGAATCGTGAACAAGCTATTAAAAAGCGTGAAGACCCAAAAAGAAGACAGACTGTTCTGGAGAAACACTATACATACGGTTGTCAGGAGTCGGTATTAACTTGACAGCACTTAAAAATTAGTAAAAACAAATTACCTACCACTAGATGGCAGTGGTTAGATTAAAATTTTTGCCAATGTGATTGCACACACCGGAATTTTATCTCCGCATTTAACCCACCATCCAAAAACACACTAGGCTGTGAGAACATGTGCCCAAAGCAGTGGGCAGCCCTATCCACAGTGCCCAGGTAGCAGTTGGGGGTTAGGTACCTTGCTCAAGAGAACTCAGTCACTCAGCAACTTTTTGGCCACAAGACCAGATCCCTAACCACCAGGCCACTGTAATCTGTCTGTTAACCATTAAACTCTTTCATTCCAATGTAAAGGGTGCGGCACTGACATATTTTCTCTAAAATTAGATTTAATTCTAATGTATTGCTGAGTATTGCAATTTATCTCAATATACTGAATCGCAACTCGTATCATGATATGTGTGCATCGCCAGGTTGTTGCCACTACATAGACCTAGTTCTGACGTTGTTTTCCCTATTTTTCCCTGTTGTATTCACTCTCTCTCCTCCCTGTTCTATTCCTCTTATCTTTTTTTGTGCCAAGTTCTGACTCAGGGGCATTTCTAGGCTACTTGTTGTACTGGGGCACAAAATTAAGAGGGGCACAGTTGTATTATACTTGCCAGACAATAACAGAAGCACAGCTGTTAAACATTAAATAGTGATTTAACACTAAAGTGGGCTGCTATAAATAAGAAATAATCACTATGCTTTTATTAATTACAGGAATCAACTGCCCTGTTAGCCTTAAGAAAAGGTGCATTTATAGTCTAATTGTTTACATTTTATTTTAATATTATTGTCACACAAACGGAAGTGAAATAATTCTGTTGTGGAGTAAAACTACAGTTGAAACTGTGATTTTGTCTTTCAATCACCAGTTCATGCTAGTTAGATAAGAGGCTTTTTACTGCAACATTAGCTCATTTTACTAGCTAGCATAAATAAATCCTTTGCTAACATATCTGGCATTTTTCTAATTTAATGAATGCTTTTGCTGTAGTGGTCTAATGGGTATTTCTTGTGACAATTAATTTGTTTATGGGCTATCATTGCCTTGTCTGACTTTCTTTTAAATAGTTAGCTAGCCACATATGTCTGCTACAAAAAATATTGGCATCCAACTACACAGGAAAATGCTAATCTACTGTGTAATTGTTTACATTTCACTGAAGTATTGTCAGATGTGAAATAATTCCTTTGCTTCATAAAACTTGTATCATCAGCTCAAGCTAGCTGAATAACAGCTAAAATGAGCAGTTGATTATTATATTGGCTACATTGCAATGCTCATTTACTAGCTAGCATAAATAACAGCTTTGCTAACATAACTGATGCCTTTGCTAATGTAATTAATGCCTTAGTTTTAGTTCTCTAATAATTTATTATTTTTGGCAGATTATACAGTTATGGGCTATTATGTCTTTCTCGGCTGCATGGATGACTTTCTTAAAAAAAATTTAAAAGGGTCTGTGACTGACAGCATTAGCTGCCCAAGTTTTGAAAAGATCCTGTGGAATTATGGGAAATGTAGTGCAGGTAATGAATTTGTGTGGTGTGTCCTGTGGTATGACTTTTTATTGACTTTTAACCACCATGATTTTAGTGCAGCACAGAAACATTTTATTAGGGACTTTGTCAATTACTGAGGTCTTTTTCTCAGGAGAAAGTTCTGAGTAGCAGATCTGAGATTTAAGTCTCATTTGTTTCCATCAGATCTCATTGTTGTCTATGACAAAACCTCTGAGATGTTAAGATCTTTTGAACTTTTTAGAAAATGAAGAAGAGATAAGAGTAGATTTAATAGTCACCTAAATAGCGTAGCTGTTTATGTAAACAACTGCATCCAGATCTGTATTAAAGGTCTCACAGACTAGTCTGTGTTGATTTCTGGTAGTGCCTGAATAGTACTTATGTCAGCTGTTTAGAAGGACCTTCTGAATGCATCATTTAGTCCCTCTTCACTCTTTTGACTCTCTCCCTGCAGGTCCAGCTGGGAGCTCCCGGAGCTCCGTGAAGGCCGGGTGAAAGCCATCAGCGACTCGGATGGTGTCAGCTATCCATGGTATGGAAACACAACAGAGACGGTGACCATCTCAGGCCCCACATCCAAGCCATCGCGGCTGACCGTCAGCATGAACGACAACTTCTACCCCAGTGTAACGTGGGCCGTTCCTGTCAGCAACAGTAATGCACCCATGCTGACACGCATCACGCGTGACCAGAGCTTCATAACGTGGCTAGTGGCACTTAACACCGCCACCAAAGAGCGAATTGTGCTGCAGACGGTGCGTTGGCGCATGCGAGTGGACATTTCCGTTGACCCTTCTATGCCCCTGGGCTCCCGGGCCTCCCTGGTGGGCCGAACACATCAGGAGCAACCCCACATTCTGGCTAACAATGAACCTATCCCACCCAACGCTTTAGGACGGCCCAACGCTAATGACGCCCAGGTGCTGATGTGGAGGCCGAGGAGAGGGGCGCCTCTAGTGGTCATCCCCTCCAAATAAGAACTATTCATGGTGCCTCCTTATGAAAACGCTGAAAGCTAAGGAAGAACCCTTACTTAATTTAAATCTTCATGGGAGCTTTGGATCATGGGGCCCCTAGTGGCCACCCTTTCAGAATAAGGACTGTCCACAGTGCCTCCCAATTAAAGCACTAATAGATGGTGAAAATCCTTACAGTTAACTTCTGTACACTTGCACGGGAGCACTGGACTGTGAGAAATGAAAGGAGCATCCGTAGTGGTCAACTCCTCCAAAAAGGACTGTCCACAGTGCCTCCTAGTTAACACTGCAAGATGGTAAAAACTTACAGTTAGCATCTTTATGCCCTCTATGGTGGAGCATTGGACCATGAGAAACAAAGGCATGGAGGCTAATGCCTGCTTCTTCTGGCTTGACCAGTCTATTGGGTTCCTATTGGAATTCGTCTAGATTTGGACTGATCCAAACCATTTGACTGCCTTTTTTTTCAAACAATCACTGTCTGGCTCTTGTCCAGCAGTCAACCAATCAATCAGGACTGCCTTGTGCTGGATCTGAACTGGAACTCACTGAAAATGCCACACATGCATGAGTAGGACTATAGGCTTTAAATTTGTCAGATGACACAAATTGGGTTAAAGTGGCATCAAAATGATAGCCATTACATCAAGCTGGGAAATTCTCTCTTTAGCATTTTAGGATGACCAGCACAAAAGCTTTGAAGCTCACGCACCACTCGAATCAGACTCTGCTTGAGGCTTTAATGGATGCTAGCTGAGATGTTTTACTTGACAAGTGAAGGAACATTAGTAGCCACTGAGGAACGTTTAAGTCATAGTTCAGCAAAAAAATCAAACACAATTTTGCCTTTATCCTAAATGTTGTCAATCAGTCAAAACATGTTTGGTGTCTGACGTTTGCTTCTTTAGTTTGTACCAGAGCTATGAGGCTAATGTAACTAACAAGCACTGGATCCTCATGGGAATGAATCACATGCTCCCTAGATATGGCACATAATGGGAACATGACAAAGGGCCCTATGTTCCCGAGCTCTATATAGCACATAATGGGAACATGACAAATGTTCTCCAGCTCTGTGTTCACTTAATATGACATGAGTTATTGTTGGGACACTAACCCTAATCACCCAGACTCTAATGTTCTCTCCGGGGTCACATTTGTTCCAGATTTTAGAGACCTACAAAATAGAATAAAATGATAATATTTATGAAATATTTTAACTTGAAACAGGTCAACTTGACCCAACACAATTGGAGCGTTAATGTGTGTTAACCAAATACTAAACTGGGAAACATAGGACCCTGGGATAGACCCTGGGAGCATAGCACCCTGGGAAATTAGGATATTGGAAAAGTAGGACTTTGGAAACACAAGTCTTTGGGAATGTAGATCTTTGGGAGTATAAAACCATGGCAACTTAGGACCCTGGGAACATAGAACCCTGAGAATTTAGAATCATGGGAACATACATTCCAAGGAACTTAGAGCTTTGGCAGTATAAGGCCCTGGGAATGTAGGACCATGGGAACACAAGACCTTGGGAATGTAGATATTTGGGAGTATAAGACCATGGCAACTTAGGACCCTGGGAACTTAGAACCCTGGGAACATCGATATCAAGAAACTTACAGCTTTGGGAGTATAAGACCCTGGGAATGTAAGACCTTGGGAACACAGGATCTTGGGAATGTAGATCTTTGGGAGTATAAGACCATGGCAACTTAGGACTCTGGGAACATGGCACCCTGAGAACTTAGAACCCTGGGAACATAGATCTCAAGAAACTTAGGGCTTTGGGAGTATAAGACCATGGGAATGTAGGACATTCGGAGCACAGGACCTTGGGAATGTAGATCTTTGGGAGTACAAGACCATGGCAACTTAGGACACTGGGAACATAGGACCCTTGGAACTTAGAGCTTTGGGAGTATAAGACCCTGGGAACATAGGACCTTGGGAACACAGGACCCTGGGAACATGGGGCCTTGGGTACATGGAACCCTGAGAACTTTGGGCCTTTGGAACATAGGTTCCCTGGGTAGACAACAATAAGCTGACAGGTTTACTTGCATTTTGTTAATTTTTTATCAATGGCAGTATATTTTACAGCATCAGCCAGAATATTTGAGCTTACTCAACACATCTTTGTTAAGTGTCATCATTAGCACGATGCTCATTTGTGCGCTATTCCAGGACTTGTTAGCATTAGCTCTAGTGCAAGCAAACTTCAGACGCCTTCATATTGATTTTTTGCCAAACTATATCTTTAATTAGCAGGGTCTGTCAGCTGCGATGCTGTGGGTCTGGAAGGCGAGCGTCCTCCACTCACACTCGTGCTGACCACGAGAGGAGCTGGTAGGAGTGTGTTTTTCCTCACACATGAGTCTGAATAAGTTCGCTCGCTCGCTCGGCGGGTGCTGCACCATAGGCATTTTCCAGATTAGTCACATACCATACGAAACTCCATCTGTGCCACTCTGTGTATGGCCTTCCTCTCGCCTCCCAATCTGTCTCACCCTTTCCTCTCCCACTGAGCCTCTGTAGGTGCTTTTTACAGTTCTGAGACAAATGTTCCACTAGCGTCTGACTCAGTCCAAGAGCTTTTTACTATGGTCAGTTCTGACATTACTCATCAAAACCAAAACTTAGCTGCACTACAGGCTACATGTGTGGAAGCAACTGTGATTGATCACAAATAATCCTTTCATGCATGAATTATGAACAAATGAATCAGAGTTTCTGGTCGAAAGTGATTTTATTCTCTTTTATGCTGATAAACACGAGCTTAAATGCATTTAACAGTTATTTGTGTCTACTACAGTGGCCAGCATGCACTGTACACACAAATAATATATACAGTCATATTGGATTATAATGACCACCTACATAAAAGTGGGTATAACCACCCTTGGCTGGCCCTATAATGGTCCTGTATATAACTCTATATTGTTCCTCATTGCTCCTGCATTTTAGAAATTAACTGGTCCACTGTAGTGGACAGATTGCTCTGTGCCACCCCTAACCCCTCTGGCATCAATGGCCTGTGGGGCACCACGTTTATTCTGTTGGGAGGCACTCAATGTACAAGAAGTCCATTCTAAGTACACCTTCACTACGGCAGCTCTAGAACATTCCACAAAGTTAGCAGGTTCTGAGATGCTGCCACCACCATGCTTCACCCGGAAGACATCAGTCACATCTCATCCTTTACCCACGATGATGGTTTTAAACTGCTACAACTGGTGTGCTCGCTTATATGTGACGTCTCAGGACGAGTTAATTCCAAAGCAGGCGTGGTCATAACGTTCTGATAATACTGTATATATTTCCATTACATTAAGTACAGTCAAATTTGATTATTTTTTTTATGAATACATTTTCTGTAATATTATAACTGCAGAAAAAATATCAACTCTGCAGCATTTCTCGTGAAAATATTGCATTCAGAAGACTCTCCCAGACACAAAAAAGCAATGAAGCAAACCTTCAGCCATCTTCACACTAAATCAATTTTATTTACCTGCAAAGATTTTTTTGTGGAATGATTTTACAGAAATCACTTGAGGTAGGAACAGTTCCTGACCATCAGTTAGCCAATAATGTGATAAAACCGACATATATAGAAGACAATGCCTTTTAAATAGCTGTCCACTGTAGTGGACACATGCACGCAAAGGTTAAAATATTTTACATTTAGGATAATTTGTCAACAGACAACACAAACACGATGGTTCATATTAAAGCTGTTCTAAAATCACTCATTAGCCCCGGGTTTCTGGTGGATACAAGCATTAGGAGACCAATACAACAAGTAGCAATGGTCAGAATGTTTTAACATTGCAAGGCAACATTTGCCTGGAAATTTAAGGACAGGGCTAACTGTCTAGACAGGACTAGGTGAGCACTGAGTTTGGTGTAAGACAGTCCATAATTCAGCCTGTATTTTTCTCAGAGTTGGAGGGAGAAAAACACTGACATGGCCAATTTAGATGGAAATAAAATGTCAGAGGAGCTCATGTACGAGAAGAAATAACTCCAGAAACCTCATATAAGCTTGATCAGTGCTTTAACTCATAGGGCCCCAAAATCACAGGGTTGCAAACCAGTGCCGGGCCACAGAACTTAACTGGAGTCGTAGTACCGATTTACTATGAGTTGGAATTGTGTGATATTTTAATGTGAGGCGCCTCCTAGCGTCCAAATGTTGCTTGATAATATTCATATGATATGTTTGCCCATATTCCAGCCATGACCTCCACTTGATTATGCCCCCACCCCACCGCCAACCACCAGCGATTCGCCTTTTTGTAAGATTTCTCCATTTGAACTGGGCATAACAGGTTGAGTCTAACTCAGGACTGCTTTGTGAACACCGTGCCATGTTTATTATCTGGTCCATCCAATTATTCATTATTCCACTGAGTCTCCAAAAACTAGAATATTGTGAAAAAGCTCATTTGTGTTCATCATTTAATTCAAAAAGGTAAAGTCCTATGTTTTATATTCAGTCCATGTTAAGTGACACATTTTAAGTCTTTTTTGCTTTAAGACTGATATTGTTTGAATAGTAATTTACTCAACATTAAAACAAAAAAGGCTTTAAATGTGTCAGTTTATGTGTAATGAGAATAAAATATATGACACAAATGAACATTTCACAATAGATTATTGATCCTCGAGGGGAAATTCAAGGCATCCAATAGCAAAAATATATTCAAATTTTTTGAGGTGACTAATGATCAAAGCCTTCTTCATACTCTTCCACACACAGACCAGTTTTTAATTCCCTCCTCTTCTACTGTAGCGTTGAGTTGACGAAACTTCAGGAGAGTCTAACTGGAGGAATCAGGCAGATCTGATTAGAGCACGAGCTAAACTCATTAACTATCCTGTACCGCACGCAACTCAAATCAAAAACAAACTGCTCTGTTACCTCTTGACGTTTCAAAACGTTCATCTTTACGGCGTTGCTTCCAACATGTTGGCCTGTAGTGTAAATGTAATTTATAATGGCTACGCATGTGGGTCATCTAGCTGTACAGGGTTTTAAAAGAATTTCTTGAGATGCTGGGATTTTGATTCATTTGATTGACTGTAGACATCTGAAGTTCTGCTAGGAACTAAAGTATTTTTTTTACTTCTTCAGCATTTGTCACTACAAGTACTGTCACTCAGACCTAATTTATACCTACAAATTCACCCAAAACTAGTGTGTGGATAGGATCCTGATAAGATTGTAACCACATGCATGGTAGTCAGGTTATATTTAATGGGGGTTTGGTTACTTTGGTGGTCTTTTGGTTGAACTGGACAGAGTTTTGGATGTATTGGTAAGGTTTGGGTTGATTTTGTGGTTGGCTGCACTGAGGTGTTTTTGAATGTATGGGGTAGTGTTTTGGATTTATTGGGTGGGGGTTTGATTGTATTGGGCGGGGTTTTCATTGTATTGGGTGGGGTTTGGATGCATTGGCAGGGTTGTGGTTGTATTGGACAAGGTTTGAATTATATTTTGTGTGGTTTTGGTTGTATTGGGTGGGGATTTGGTTCTACTGGGGGTTTGTTTATATTGGTTTGGAGTTTTGGTTGTTTTGAGTTTGTATTTATTTGTCTGGGTTGTATTGATTGGCGATTTGGTTGCACTTGGGGGGGTTTGTATTAGTCTGGTGTTTTGGTTGTGTTGGGTGGGGATTTGGTTCTACTGGGGAAATAGTTTGTCTTGGTTTGGTGTTTTGGTTCTATTGGCTGTGGTTGGTTCTACTGAGGGTTTGTTATTGGTTTGGAGTTTTAGTTGTATTGGGTTTTTATTTATTTGTCAGGGTTGTATTGAGTGGCGATTTGGTTGCACTTGGGGGGTTTGTTTTAGTCTGGTGTTTTGGTTGTGTTGGGTGGGGATTTGGTTCTGCTGGGGAAATAGTTTGTCTTGGTCTGGTGTTTTGGTTCTATTGGCTGTGGTTGGTTCTACTGAGGGTTTGTTATTGGTTTGGAGTTTTGGTTGTATTGGGTTTTTATTTATTTGTCAGGGTTGTATTGAGTGGCGATTTGGTTGTACTGGGCAAGGTTTTGATTGTTGATTGTAACTTGGAGAGAAGGATGCATTTTCATTACCCTAACATCTAACTAAACTGCATCTCAGACCTGAAATGGTTTGAGTGAATCTGTATTAAATGTGTTTACACCTGTCTTCTTATGTAGATAATCTTGATCCAGATATAATCCTGATACTCATGACACATGAAACAACCAGGTGTGAACTGGATCTAAGTGTTATGTCTGAGCAGCATTTGTTATGTCTACTGCATTATTTGTACTGGAATGTTTCGTCTCCCCCTACCTCAGATGGAGAAAACAAGTCTTTGAAATGTGCCTCAAGCGCTGAGGTTCAGAGGACGATCAAGTCTGTAATGTGACAAATCTCTAATTTATCTTCCTTTTAGCGAACCTTTCTCAGCAGCATCCATTCCTCCAAGCCTTCTAAACGAATGTCTGAACTTACAGTATTATATTGAGTGTTTTTTGGAGAACCAGGTCATGGACACACCAGCAGCGAATGCGTGGTATGGATGCACACCCGAGAGGCTTTAATTCCAGCATTTCAGTCTCAAATGATGATGTTTCAACATATGAGGTATCATTTTAACACGCTCTCTGTGTAGCGAAAACATGTCAAAAAGATTTTAAACATACTTTAAATATTGAAAAACAGTTTTGATAAAGAATATTATACACAAAGATTTATGAAAGTGAATACTAAAGCCACAATTATTCAATCATTCTTTAAAAAAGTTTGTTCACATGCATATAATTTACCATTAAAAAACAAGTCTATGCAATGGCAGAGTATTAGCAAACTGTGGCCCATGAGCATGGAAAGTTACTTAAGTATGTGCAGCGGTGACCGAAGAGACGTTTCTTTCGTTTTTTCTTGCATGCAAGCAGTTTCTTTTGCATAAAACAGACTGTGATGTGACATATATTTCTGTTGAATGCCCAAGCTAAGAGCTGTGAGCTCAACCTGGTCACTTTTTTCCCTCCAAGCTTCTAATAAAAGAACACTGAGCATCTCTGGTGAGCTTGATTTCTTAACTATTTGACTTTCGCAAGGCCTTATATGTGCCACTAGAGGGAGCTTTCATACTGTAATGGTCACCCAACCTACTCCTGGAGATTTACCTTCTGTCAGACTTTAGCTTTGACCCCACCTGACCCTGCTGACATCTAAAATTTAAAGCTTGAAGCTCAGGATTAGGTCATGAGGTGCTGTAGATTTTCTCCAAGAAGAGGGTTGGTGGCCACTGCTTAGAGTTTCACTTGGCTGGTGATTTATTGACACACATTTGTACTCTCTGTTCACTTTTTTTGTTTAGAACTAAGTGTTCTTGTACTCTTGTACTCAGGGTTGCCAGGTCCAACAAAAATATCCAGCACAAAGTCAGTCTAAAACCCGCCCTTCAGAAGCTTAAACTAGCCCAAAATATATGTCTGTCACACATTTGAAGCAAATGGCAAAACAACTATGAGTGTACGACTTAGTATTTTGTTTATAAGGGATTTATTATCAGTCCATCAAACCTTTTTCTTTTTCTCAGTCCTTGCAATACCGCCTCCCTTATTTCCCCATTTACCTGGCATATTAGCTAGTGACTGTTTTCTTTCTCTCTCACACTTTTTTGTTGTTTTTTGGCGACCGCGGTAATTTATTTAATTCATTATTTAATTTAATAAAAGTAGCACAAAAAAACGCACCCCACCACCCTTGAATTTTCACCCGCGACTGGATTTTCAAACAAGCCCAATTTGGTGTGAAAACCACAAACCTGGCAACTCTGCTTGTACTTGTAATCTCACTGTACATGTTAAGAGCTCCACCCATCTTACAGGCCAGTTATATATTTCCTTCTTACCCAGGTAACAGATAATGTTTTAATTACGTTCATAACGTTATGTATATATTATGTAACGTTACATAAATAATGTTCCACGAACGTTCTGAAAACGTGTGACGTCATAATGGTTTGTATTAAAACGTTTCTCACAGAACGTTCCCAGTTAGGCAAACACTGATGTTATGGCAACGTTTGAAGTAACATCAGTGAGTCGTTTTTATTGGTTCTGAATGTCATGATGAGGGGGCGGAGTCAGCAGTTCGTTTGCGCTGGAGGACGTTCAGTGACGTTGTAAAGATGTTAGCATATTTATTAGATAAATTATTTGACGCAGTTTGTTTATTATTATGTATTGGTTCTGTTCTAAACGGTTTGAAAAGGAGTTTTCCTCTGTGTGTGGTCAGTATTATAACGTACTGTATGTGACGTCCTCATAATGTTGAAACAACGTTACTGCAACGTTTAAAACGGTAATTAAAACGTTAATTAAAAACGTTCTAGAAACCTCTAGAACATTCTCAGAACCCAATTTGTAACATTCATAATTCGTTCAGCTAGCCCAAAAAATTTTGCAGAGTGGCTCAAGGGTATCCTAACCCTGGGCCTGAAGATCTTCCGCCCTGGACAATCCAGATCCAACACACCTGATGTAAAGATGACCCTGCAGGTGTTCATTACCTGGGTCAGGTGTGTTAGTTTAAAGTTGATGCTACACTGTGAAGGGAGGTGGATCTCATCTACTGCACAGCCCCCTCTTCTCCATTCAGGTCAGCTTTGGACCAGAGGACCACAATGTGTTATTTGGGTGGTGGACCCTTCTCAGCACAGCAATGATGTGGGACTTACACTATATGTCCAAATGTTTATGGATACGTCTTCTAATGAATACACAGCTTGTCTGGTCTCTGTAGAGAATTACTGCCAGTAGAATAAGACTCTGGAGCAGATAAACGTGCTCCTATTGGCACCAGGTCTAATGCCAGGTGTGGGCTAGAGAGGTATAAAGCCACCCAGTATTGAGCTGTGGAGCAATGTAACTGAGAGTTGCCCACCATCCAAAAATATACAAGCAAGAACAGATTTGTGGCCAGAAACTGACTACTGATGACGAACATCAACAGATGAGCTACAGTCTCTTAACTGTACACCAGCAAGGAGCTTCAAGGCAGGTGGGCGGTTCTGGTAAAGTGGCCAGTGAGTATATTTGGCAGCTGTACAATACAAATGGTGAAAATACAGATAACACTGGCTGTGTTCCTTGAGGTTCCATTCAAGGGTCTTCCTTGAACAGTGAATGTAAACCATCAATGAAAATGCTGATTGACTGATCAAAGGTTTTGCTCATTCCTGCTGTATCTTGTCTGCATGTACAGTCCAGAGTACTGTCCTGATATCCTGTCCTGCTGTCTTGTCCTGTCCTGGATCTTGGTTCTGAAGTCCAGGGTGCTGTGTTACATTCTTTCCCATCTTTATACTTTAGTGGTGCTGACGACAGGTTTCCTTTCATACCCATAAAGAAAAGTGGCCGTGATGACCATCGCAGCCCCCACGAAGAATAACCTACAACAGAACAAAGTGGATTTAGACAAGAACCCCAGAACCTTCTGAACACTGACTGAACACATTTATTGAATGTGTGTAATATGTATACAATTAATAATTATATCAAATGTTTTTAATACCAACATGGTGTTAGTACTTAAATATATATTAATAAATAATTTTAAATATTAATAAATATATATTAATAAATAATTTTAAATATTAATAAATATATATTAATAAATAATATTAAATATTATTGTTTATTGTTTATATTATTATTTATATTATCATTTGTTCTATATATTAACTTTATTATAACTTTAATCTGGACATTCTTTTTAGTATAACTTTATTACAGATATTATTAGAATCATACACAAGATAAGATGTAAAATATCCTATTACAGCTTCACATAGGGCCCACCCCTCTCTCTTTCTACCAGCAGCCACACAATCCTACTGTTTCAATCCTACAGCTACACTCTATTGTTGCTGTGGCCGTTTATGATCTGATCAGCAACCAGCTACCCTTACTATCTACGGTTACTCATTGAGCCCATCACATGAGTACACAAACCACACACTGCATTACTAGCTCTTCACAGGGGTCATCAGGTAGGCACCTTCCCTCGTCAGTGTTTCGCTGAATTAAGCCCACAACACCTCCAGAAGGCTCAACAGTGAAGTCTGGCGTCCCCTCCAAGCTAGCTTTACAGACCTTCCTTACCCTTAACAAACATAAAGATCCACACTGGCCTCCATGGTGACTAAGGCTGTACCGAGCCCCACTGGCACCGTTAATGCATGCTCAGTGCCACCAGTTCCATGTGATCTTTACATGCTACAACACCAACCACCAAAACAGCTCCTCTACAGTGCATTTCCCCAACTAGTCTGTTCTCCTCATCCACAACCACTGACTAGACCTTTCAGCTGTTTCTGATAACTCCTTCACAGCTGCCCTTAGTTTCCGGCCCCTGATGCCGAACTGCACAAGCAGGGATGTGGCAGACCTGGCTACAAATCCCCTAACACCTAGCTCCACCTGCCACCCACGTTCCCTCAGCTCAGCTGCCAAGTCTGTGTACTTCAGCTTCTTCCTTTCAAATGCTTCGTCAACCGCATCCTCGAATGGAACTGTTAATTCTATGAAATAAACTATCCGTTTACTTTCAGAGTACAGCACCATATCTGGCCTCAGTGTAGTTAACGCAATGCACTCTGGGACTTGCAGTTTTTTACCTACGTCCACCAGCAATTTTCAATCTCACGCTTCACCCCATCTACCAGTATTTATAGCTTGTGCCTGCTCTCGAATATGTTCCCCCTCACGGACAAACCTAATCGCTTTATTACTACAACCACTCGTCAGTCCATTCACCTCCAAGCGTTTCCTGTCCAACAAACATGCTAAAACCCTTAGCACCTGATTATGCCTCCATGTATACCTCCCCTGTGACAAATGAACCTTACAAGCTGACAGAATATGCCTCAGCGTGACAAACCCCTGTACATAATCTACAACTAGGGTCTTCACCTACCCACTGTCCAAGGTTTTGTGGTGTTGGAAGGACATCATAAGTTGCTCCAAGCAAAAACTTGATACGATTTGCCTCCATTGCCCACAGTTCTTGCCAAGTGATCTTCTGCTTCTCTAAATTCTCCCAGCGAAGCCACTGGCCTTGTTTGGCCTGTGATGCTGCTGTTGCACATCGTGCCTCCTCTTCCTGATCGCAAATAAATCTAATCATCATTTTCCTTCTCTCTGGTGATGTGGCCTTACTAAAAGTTTTCCATAAATCACCTGACCCAAGGCCTTCTCTTCCGCATTGCACCTGGTCAATCACATCCCTCCTGGCTACCTGCACTGCCACTCTGGGGTTCCACTTCCTTCCTGCTTTTGCGACTGGCGCTGCTGCTTTGATATTACATTTATTAGAATTTCATTCTAGATGTTATTTATGAGAACATTATTAAAAATACGCTAAAAAATTAAGCTCACAAGTTAAAACTTTCAGTTACAATTAATTAATTTTTCCAATTGCATGTACTTAACTAA
>BRDA01047967.1:0-12843 GCA_036984385.1 Crenuchus spilurus | reverse complement strand
TGAGCTTGCTAAGGGAGGCTTTGGTGATATTTTGACAGAAACAAGTGGTCTATAGTTGACAATTGAGTTCTAGCGTTTTTTAGCAACTAATTAATAGATTGGCTGATTTATAAATCAACTTACATCAGCTGTTTTTTTTCTCACAAGGCTGATAAACACAAAATGCCACCTTTACAGGCACATCTGCAGGCAGCCTCATCAGTGTGGCACATGTACAAGTGTTTGTATTTACAGGCAAAGATTTTCAGCATCTGTCTGAAATGATTCTGGTTATAGATTAATCCTGATGTATTTATATACACACTGTACTTAATCTGATGATCACCGGTGTTTACATGCACACTGGCAGTAATCAGATAAGAAATATCAGCACATGCTCAGAGCACCATTTAGCATACAAGCTACAATAAACAAGAGAATATCGATATCAAAATCATGTCGGGGTCAAATCCTTTCAGGGGGGCAGCCATGGCCTAGTGGTAATGACATACCAGAAGGTCGCTGGTTCGATCCCCAGACAGGACATGGACTAAAGTGCCCTTGAGCAAGGCACCTAACCCCCTAACTGCTCCCCGGGCGCAGGTGGATAAGGGCTGCCCACCACTTCGGGCACAAATTCTCACAGCCTAGTGTGTTCACTAGTGTGTGTGTGTGTGTTTCACTGCACAAATTGGTTAAATGCGGAGGTCAAATTCCGTTGTGTGAAAATCAAATTGGTTCATCTTAATCTCAATCTTAATCTTAAGAAAAACACTGTTGCAGAAAGAGAGAAACACCTCTGAGCCTGTGTTTGTTTAATAGTGTTTTGACAGATTGAATGGATTTTCATATTCTGGTTTTTATCATTTAACAAACTTAACAACGTGAATGCTAACAGGCTAGCGTGCTAACTGACCTATTACTATTCATTACATTGTAAAAGTACAAAAACATTATGAAAATCAGGTTTTCAACAAATAATGAATCATATTTCAGAAACTAAAGATAATATGAAATTAAAATGTGGGAAAACAAAAACTTTAACAATTTATTATGATATATATATATATATATATATATATATATTTATAAGCCTAGCATCCAGCAAACTTTGCTGTCAAACATATAAAAATGAATATTATGAAAAAGTTTATTTTTGCACTTCTGATGTTGTCTCTGGTTCAGGAGTGTTGATATTAGTGAATGTGACAGTTGTAGCTCTGAGAGATTCACTATTTATACTCTTTATAGTCTTTTACTCACAATCACACATTATCAGTGTCTGAGCTGTAAGTCATACTGATCAACATTAAAACACAAAAGCTGAAATGTGTCACTTTGTATAATACATATAAAATGTGACTTTTTTAATTAAATTAATATTTTCTCTCATTTGTGATGTAGGATTGTAGCTGTTACTGATACTCACACCTGAGGGTGAGGTGAGGACAGAAATATGAAAGCCGTACTGAAATGTTCCTCCAATTCCTGTGATTAAAACCACTGCAACAAGCACAGGGCTCTCCAGCTGAAGAGAGAAATAAAGTTCAGATGTTATGAATGGTCACCATATTACAGAAAATGTATTGAGAACATTGAAGTGTAACTCACCAGTGAAGTTAGAGGATGCGTCATGGCTCTGGTCAGAAGGTCATGCAGGCTCATGGGGGTTTCTTTATAAATAGACACGTAAGTATGACACAGCAAAGCCTCTGAATGTCTAACCGATGCTGTTGAAATATAACTTCTACAGAAACAGTTGAACTTTGGGTGAGAAAATAGGTACACTGAGCACAAATATGCACAATCACATGTCACTCGGTGAGAATAGGCTTCATACACAATCCACTCTAAAAATAGTAAAGCACCACAAAGGGTTCTTAGAGAGAATCACCTGCAGATTTGTCATTTTTAGGTGTGAGGGGAATTTCAATGTTTTAAATGTTTTTACATTATGAGGATGTTCAGTAACTGTTACAAAGGTTATTTACATTATTTATGTCAGGGGTGTTCTCTGATATATCATGAATTCCCACCATTTAGATAAATCAGACATGTCAAACTCCAGTACTGGAGGGCCGGATTCCTGCAGAGTTTGGTGATCTTCCCGATCAAACACACCTGATTCAGCTCAGCAGGTGATGACCAGGTTTAATTGTAGTGTCGGAGCAGAGAAATCACTAAACTCTGCAGGAATCCAACTCTCCAGGACTGAAGTTGGACATGTCTGATTTATGTAAATGGTTGGGATTCATGATAGAACTGATATTATTTGCCAATAAATGTTAAAAACTAAATTATCTGTATTAAAATGACTGAGAATTCCATTTGTGTGATTTTTGTGTCCAACTATTATTTTGTAGTGTACATTTCCGTGATTCTAGACCACACACTGCCCTGTGGTGTGTTTGGTGAACAGGGTGTGTGTGATTTATTGTGTATGGGTGGAAAGAGGCGTATGGTTCGGGCAGAGAGGGGGTTGTTCGCACAGGGCACCAAACGGGCTAGGACTGCCCCTGCTTACACTCATAAAATATATGGTTCTTCAAGGGTTTAGTTAAAAAAATAAAAAATAAAAAAATAAATTAAATTAAATAAAATTATATATATATATATATATATATATATATATATATATATATATATAGCCCCAAAAGAGTTCTGTTATCATTACAATGTTAAGCTTGTAATAATAGAGGAACCACTTTCAGAAAGGTTCTGTATCATTTACAACACAAAGAAGAATCAATCTGAAGAACCCTTTCACCACAGAAATAACCCTTTGAGTGTTCATGGTTCTATATAGAATAATTTTTCTTTACTAAAGAACCCTTAAAGAACCATCTTTTAAGAGTGCATGTTGGTTGTTTGCGAGTCCTTGTAATGTTACACCAATGTCTGTAATGTACATTTTACATTAACACGTTTATATAAATTAACAGTATAATGCCCTGCTCCCAGTGAGGGGTTAAGGGACTAACCGTGACCCTGATAATGGATGGAAAGATGTTTATATAAATAGTTTGTTTAAATGATCAGTTTATTGGTACCACAGTCAGTCGTTAATTATTATCATATCAGCAGCAAAAATTCCATACTAGTGCATCTCTAATACAGTGGTTCTCGAAAAGTGTTTCAGGAAACCAAAATTGTTACTCCTATAAAACTGCCGCAAGAAACCCTCAAGGCAACTTAAAATTAAACAGAACACAAAAATATAACCAAGGAAAGAACTATTTATGCATTGAAATGGTTCCTTGGATAGTCATGGCTCTATGTAGTAGTGCATCTAAAATGTGAATTATCTGAAAAAGGTAAACGGTCATATTTTATATTCATTACAAGTAAAGTGACATCTCTCTAGCCTTTTCTGTTTTAATGCTGATCAGTAAAATGTATTTAAAATGATCATGAGAACACATCAGAAATCGCAAATTTCTAGAACCTATAAAGTTTGAGAAATATACAAGTCAAACAGTAACATTAACACAACAAAATATGTCACTTTGTGTGTAATAACATGACAATTTAGCTTTTTGAACTATAAACACAAAACCTTTTTTTTTATGATATTCTAATTTGTGGAGATGCACCAATACATTCTTTATTCTTTTATTAAAGAGTGAAGCTGGGCTAAAGTTTACAAAAAACATGAAAAATGAACACTCTCAATAAAGAGTAAGACAGAAGATCAGTATTTATCACACTATTGTTGCAAACAGAATAATTACATTAAAATGACAAAGAAATATTTACAAAGTCACTCAAGTTACAAATGAAACTGCCCACACTTTTCTGTGATGGTGTAAAATGTCTTAAGCAGGCTTATAAGTACGTTTGACTTGCGTATACCTTTTGATTCTTATACATTTTCACACTACAAATATCACATTTATGTAAATTCATATCAGTCCCAGTATCATCACTGTCCTTGTTTACTAATAATCTGTAATGGTATCAGCCCTGAGAAATACTAGTCGACCTCTGCTGATAAACACTTACTGAAGCACTTAAAGATGTGATTAACTTCACCTGGTTAACTGTGTGGTTGTTCTAAGATGACTCAAAGCTCTGAAAAGCCTCCTGATATTTTTAAGCACAAGTTTTTCAGCACAATGGGCGAAACAGGCGATTCCCAGGTTCATCTAGTGCCCCCCATGGCTGGAGGAGCTTATAGCATAACGTAGCGTGTCAGACCACCTCCTCTGAGCTCCTTTAGACGCTGGCAGTGCCTCAGCATGTTCAACATCCCAACAAAACGCTTATCCACCTTCAGCTGAGCCAGATCACGCAGGTCCTCCTCCACCACAAAAAACTGACC
Organism: Crenuchus spilurus; assembly: GCA_036984385.1. NCBI lineage: Eukaryota > Metazoa > Chordata > Actinopteri > Characiformes > Crenuchidae > Crenuchus > Crenuchus spilurus. The sequence continues at coordinate 8,543 of BRDA01047967.1, read as the reverse complement.
TGAGAGACAGACAGACAAACATAGTTGCAGAGAGAGCAAGAAAGACAGAAAGAGAAACACAGCAAGTAATAGAGATAGAAAGAGAGAAGAGACAGAGTAAGTAAGAGTAGTAAGTGAGAGTAACAAATAGCAAGAGTGAGAGGGAGAAATTGAGCGAAACAGAAAAAGAGGTAGACAAAAGGGAGATAGAGTGAGAAAATGAGAGGTAGACATAGGGAGAGGGAAGGAGACAGAGAGGCACAGAGAGAAAATGATGGATCACCTTTCACTATCCATAGCAGCTTGTTAAGACACAGGGAGACAGGATAAATGACCTTCGTTATGAGAGCAATTACATCCATTCAAGCGTCCACAGCTTTTTGGGGCAAATGTCCTGAGTTTTCCTTCACAGAGCAACTAATAAAATGTGGCTTTGATATAATTAAGGTCAAACAGGCAAATCTGACCTCCCAATTAAGGTCAATGATGCCTATTTAATGTATTTTGATACAGGGAGATGTGCTCTCTTTGATCTCAGATAACCATGTTTATTAAAAGAATACTCCAGCACTTATCAATGTAATCTCAAAGTGAGGCATCAGTAGCATTCAGGCTTATCTATGAAAGAATGAATCATATGTTTACTGCTGGAATTCAGCAAATGTTCAATGACTTATGATAAGAGTCAACACAAGTCTGAGAGGAATAAGGCTACATACACATTATAAGCCTACTAAGATTTTTTGTTAAGACCAGATTTGACGGTCTTAATGGTTCACATTCATAAATGTAAGTGACCTGTCTGTAAAAAGAACAAGTCTCATGCACACATTGATATGTTTTACGCGTCACAAACAACAAAACCCATTATAATTGTACTGGGTTGCCAGGTCTGTACAGATGCGGTCGAATGAGGCGGAGGGATGCAGCATTTTGTTTTTACACTACAGACCTTGGCTTTCTGTCTATTTTGTTACATTGCAACCTGTATTAAATGTTTTCCCCATCTCAAGTGTATGTTATGCATCTGCACAAAATAGTCTAAGTTGGTGAAGAGACATGATCTGATTCTGTATCTGATGAGACAATACACATCATTTATTTGCATATGTATTCACCCCCTTTGCTATGAAGCCCCTAAAACGTTCTGGTGCAACCAAGTCCACCTGTGTGCAATCCAAATACCACATGATCTGTCAGTATATACACACACCTTTTCTGAAAGGCCCCCCAGACGCTACAACACCATTAAGCAAGAGGCACCGCTAACCAAACATCATCATGAAGACCAAGGAGATCTATAAATAAGTCAGGGACAAAGTAGTTGAGCAGTACAAGTCAGGGTTGGGTTTTAAAAAAATATCCTGATCTCTGATGATCCCCTGGAGCACCATCAAATCCATTATCATCAAATAGAAAGAACATGGTACCACAACAAACCTGCCAAAAGAAGGCAGCTCACCAAACTGTCAGACTGAGCAAGGAAGGTATTAATAAGAGAGGCAGCACAGAGACCAAAAGTAACCCTGAAGAAGCTTCAGAGTTCCCAAGCAGAGCCCAGAGTATCTGTCCATGTGAACACAATAAGCCACACACTCCATAGAGTGGCAAGAAAAAAGTCTTTACTGACAGACAAAAACAGGAAGGCTTGTTTTGAGTTTACCAAAAGGCATGCGAGATGAAAATTAAACTTTTTGGGCACTAAGGAAAATGCTATGTCTGGCGCAAAACCAACACATTTCAACACCCCATGAACACCATCCCCACAGTGAAACATGGTGGTGGCAGCATCATGCTGTGGGGATGTTTTTCAGCAGCAGGGACTGGGAAACTGGTCTGAGTTGAGAAGAAGGTGGACGGTGCTATATACAGGGACATTGTTGTTCTGTAAGTGATTTGAGACTGGGACGGAGGTTCACATTCCAACAGGACAATGACTCAAAGAACTCTGCTAAAGCAACACTTGAGTGGTTTAAGGGGAAACTTAAATACATTGGAATGGCCTAATCAAAGTCCAGACTTTAATCTGAGAATTTGTGGTCAGACTTGAATATTACTGTTCACCAGCAGAAGCCCTCTAACATGAAGGAGCTGGAGCAGTTTTGCTGGAGGAATGGGCAAGGTGTGGCAAGCTCATAGAGACTTATTCAAAGTTAATTGCAGCTGAATTTGCCACAAAAGGTAACTCTGTGAAGTACTGACTTTAGGGGGTGAATAGTTATGCACACTGAAGTTTTGTTGTGTGTACTATTTCTTGTCTTGCTTCATAAAAATAAAATAAAATGTTCAAAGTTCTAGACATGTTCTGTAAATGAAATGATGCAAATCCTCAAGTAATCCATTTTAATTCTAGGTTGTGAGGTAGTAAAACACAAAAAAATGCCAAGGAGGTGAATACTTAATAGAAAATGAATGAAAAAGTAACATTAGAAGAAGATTTACTTATTTCAGCTTTTGAGTTACTTTCAGCTTGTATAGTGTGTGTCTGTATGCGAGACAATGGGATGACCGATCAAAATCAGGATTCTGAGAATCAGGCAACCCTATATTAGTGAGACTGATTGTATTAAAACTGATAAAACAGATGTGTTAGTAACTGATGTGTGATATGTTTTGCTCAGGAGGACAGTACACAGCTGCTGATCTGTACATGATCAGGTGGAGAAAGTGAATAAAAGCAACATTTGCTGTTTTAGCAGCTGCGTGGGTTAGCAGGAGAGAAGTCAGTACTGGTTTAGAGCTGACTGCATGTGTACAGACAAAAGGACACATGAAATCTGATCAGATTTGTGTAGTGCGCTCGTACACAGATGATGAACCTTCTGTTTCTTTCAGGCCATTAAGAGTTAATAAATATGTCAGTCAGCCTTTCTCTGACACGTCTCCGGTGATTCTGGTGATAAAATAGCTAAAGAATGAGCAGCTTATTGCAGATTAACTTTACTTACACTGTGTGTTTAGTAATCCATTATGTTTGTACAGACCCATAGACCACGCCCCAAATTCAGTAGAGGATTCTGATTGGATGGTGATTACATTTGATTCTGGCACTAATACAACACTGCTGCTTTGCGAAATACAATCATGTGATTTACGTTTTGTTCTGGCTCATTCACATCACCAAACAGTGGAGTACAATGTAGCTGACCTAAAAACATTTAAAGGTGTTTTGTATTCAACTGCGATATGAATGAGTTTCGTTTTGAAAATGCCTCATGTACTGTTTTTCGGTAAAAAGGTCAAGCTTTTATATTTTAGCATCAGTTATACTTGTTACTATAAAAAAGTGCTACACTGCATTTGATTTTTTTCCCACTGTGGTGATTTCTTTTCAATTTGCCACTAATTCCTCTAAATAGAAATCACTGTTGTAATCATGTTATTCACAGCATGCTTTAATGTGTCATATAGAGTCAACACTAGGGCACTGTACTAAAAGGGTACTCCACAGATTTTCCCCAAACTTGGGCACAATTAAATAGTTAAAAATAAATATCAAATTGTTCACAGATGTGGTGACAGGAAGCAGATATTCAAAGCATTTAATACCTCTAATGTCCGTTATATCAAGTACAAAAGGGACTACACACCTAAGTTTTTTACTCACCTTTAAAGTGATGTGATAAAGTTGATGTGATTTAAAAGCTACTTCACAGAAAATATTGACATGAAATTGTTACAAATATGAAACCTGATGTTTGCAACATTTTATATAATTGGTTTATATGGTTAAAACGTTAGGTGCAATGTGCATTGGAAAGTCCTTGAAGACATTTATTACGATACAGGAGATATGATTTCATTACATTAAGATATATTTTGATAATGTAAGCAAGTTAATAAAGCTGGCAAATTCTGGGGACGGTCCACTGCATTATTTATTTTTCACCATTTTACCAACATCACAATTTATCAATGTTACATATAAAAACTGAATAGTACATTTATTGTGCTGCAGACGTTGGGTCTGGTTCCCATCATTACCATTAAAAAAGGTTTCTCCATTATGGAGCTCTTACATCAAAACTCTCTGAACAACTCTGTTCACATGTTAATGATTAAATTGTATATAAAAACAATATAAATCAATAAAATTCCCTTTCAAACATGTGGGACCTTCTATTTATACAGTGGGGATGTAGCAGTTGTCTTTACCTTTAGTGTCTTTGGTTTCCTGGTCTTTAAAGCGCTGGTGGAGTTTCCGTGTGGCATTGGTCAGGTTCTTTGCCGACTGGAGGAGGATTTTGTATTTTCCAGTCACAGCGGTGTTGATGCCTTTTACTGCAGTGTTCAGCTGATCATAAGTAACTCGTCCTTTCATGTACCTGAGGATGAAGGACAGTGTTAGAATGAAATTAAGAAAATTTAAGGATGAGACCGAGCTCTGGGTTTTAGGACGACCACAATGAAAAACATAAATCAGTAAGATATACATTTCACAGAATTAAATGACATGTTCTAATTGCTTTAGAGCGGTCATGTGGTTTTTTTCACATGTTTTTAGATAACTTTATCACCTATCTCAGTTTCAAGGGTTTTGAGTTGCGCAACCTTGTCTTGGAATACCCTTCTCGCGGCATTTGACTTCCTTCATTATGTCATTCTCAATTAAACAGATAAAAGGCCTGGAGTTGAGGTGTGGTGCGAATCTATAGTTTGGTACATCCTCAGAAAGAAAGAAAGCACTGATGAACATGCCATGGAAGACAACAGTGATGGCGGTAGGGTTAAGCGATATGGACCAAAAATTATATCTCAATATTTTAGTTGAATATATATGATATATATCGCAATATACCATACCATAAGGTAATGAGGTCACTTCTGAGTCCAAGCTGCATGTCCCAAATGTCACACAGACACTTATTACTATTCAGCCATTGATGTACATGAGAAATTGGTCAAAAATATACTATTGGTATATCACAATCAAACACGAGATAAGATGTAAAATATCCTATGCAAAAACCATTAGAGCTTCACATAGGGCCCACCCTACTCTCTTACCACCGGCAGCCACACAAATCTATTTTTTCAATCTTACAGCTACACCCTATGGTTGCTGTGACAGTTTATGACCCGATCAGCTACCAGCTACATTCACATTACCAGACTGAAGTGACTCAAATCTGATCTATTCAAGGCTGAGTGAATGTCAAAACTGATCTTTTCAAATTAGATTTGAGTCACGAGTCGCGTTTCCATTGACCCTGAAATATCGCAAATTAGAATTGTGAATAAAAATGTGCTTAATGGAAACACGACAATTTCGAAAAAGCTCACGTTTTTCGATAAAAGTCTTTTGTGCTAAAATGAGGTGGTTTTTCAGTCGTATCGAAATTGGTTTATATCGGCAAAGTGTAATGGAAACACTCGAATGGACTTTTTTCGCATCAAGGGAGTCACTTGATCAACAACCGGACATTTCTTTTGACAAAAAAGACGAAGAAGAAGAAGACAACAACAGAAAGTAAGAGGATGAAGATGACGCGGCATATTTGGAATAACGAGGAGAATCCTTGGACAATGTGCAGCTGCTCCACTAGAGATCTCACAGCATCACAAAGTTCATTAAAAGTTGAGTGTGTCATTCTAAAATGTTGAATCCACAGCTCTTCTGTAAAACCATCGACTACAGTTTCCCAAAAACGCCGCATACGTAGCCGCTCACAAGTATAAGGGGTTTGTCGCTCCAAAGCCTCGATAAGTCGCCGTCTCCTCTGATGGCTGATGATGAGCACTAGTGCCGTGGTAGCAGTATGTATAAAGCTGAAGTGTGTGTTTACATCCACTGCCGCCATGTTTGTAATGACTTATCGCGAGAACAAACATATTCACACGTGATTTTATAAAAGTATTTCACATTTAACGGAAACACCACAAATGCGAAACTTGTTTTGTCGAATTGTTTTTTCGACAAAACAGATTATTGATAAAGTTTTGCGCAAAACTGCAATGGAAACGCGACTAGTGTCATATGTGGTCCTACATCAAATACGTATTAAAATTTTGAGCATGTGACAAGAAGATCAGATTTGATGTGTCTTTTTGTCTGTACACATGCACATAGCGCTGAGCTATGGCTAACTTTTCACCTTCTTCACCTGATCATGTCCCAACACCAGCTGTTTACTGTCCTCCTGAGTTAAACACCATCACACATCAGCTACTAACATGTCTGTTCTATCAGCTTTGATAGTCTCACATATACAAGGTTTCCAGATCCCAGAAAGTCCTTCTACTCATTGTCTTACACCCAAACACACTACACAAGCCGAAACTAGTGCAATACAGCATCTAATAGTGTCTAAATCACAGATACTTGAAGCTTTACAAAAAAAAAGTAAATTGTCTTGTAATCTTACTTTGTCATTAATTTTAATTTCTATTTATGCCAAAAATGCCAGCTTCCTGATATTTTTTACCTGCAACTGCATTATCACAAACCTAACAACCCAGTAAAAATATGACTTTTTGGTTGTTTGGTGATTGCAGTGATGTGCATAAACGTATCAATGTGCACATATAAATTCAGCTCACTTACATTTATGAATGTTAACTGTCAAGGCAGTAAAATCTGATCTGAGCAAAAAATCAGAATGAGGCTTATAATGTGAACATAGCCAAAGAGAGAAATATAGGTTGGAAAATGGTTTTGCAAACAGAAATTATGATAAGTAAACATACCTACACAAACCCCAGAAATAGCAGGGATGACACATACAAGTATATCAGTATTATATTTTGTAACACTGTATAAATTCTGAAAACCACAATATGATTTTTAATGAATATTTGTAAAGATTTGTGGTTCATTTTGTGTTGTTTAAACCCCCGACCATTATATGGCAGTATTGTAATCAATCTTCAGCTATTAGGACTCCAATGAAAATAAGTACAGTAGCTTAAGGTTGCACTCCTGACAGTTTTCCTAAAATTAGATTTTAAATCACAATATCTCTCTATCAGTATCACAATATATGGAATCTCTATCACAATATTTTGTATTATACCACCAGGACCCTACCAATATACAGTCCTAGAAATACAAGAAATGCCATGGCATAAATGACCTGAAAGCATAAGATGTTTTGCAGAACTATTTCTTGTATATGTGGCAGTGTTTTAGGGGAACTGGGCCCTGTGGAACACTCTGCACAGGTGGGACTCACTGTGGGATGGCATCAAACTCTTGCACAGTGATAGCTTCCATCTCTTTGATCAGGACGCGCGGGGCCTTTCTGGGCGGTTCTTGCAGCTGGGGGGCCACCTGCACATCTGCTGACTGGCTGGAAACCATTAACTGCCTTGACCTGATGGAGCAGAGAGAGGCTTCAGAAAGACAGACAATATACAGTTGCATGAAAAAATATGAGAACCCTTTGTGTTTACTTGGATTTCTACATAAATTGGTCATTAAATGTGTTCTGATCTTCATCCAAGTCACAACAATAGACAAACAGTCTGCTTAAACTAATACCATACAAAATTAATATGTTTTCATGTTTTTATTGAACACAACATTCACAGTACAGGGTGGAAAATGTATGTGAACCTTAAGGCTAATGACTTCTCCAAGAGCTAACTGGAGCCAGGAGTCAGCCAACCTGGAGTCAATCAATATGATGAGATTAGATGTGTTGGGTAAAGCTGCCCTGATCTATAAAAACACACCACTTTTGAGTTTGTTGTTCTCAAGAAGCATTGTCTAATGCAAACTATGCCTCACGCAAAAGAGCTCTCAGAAGACCTAGGTAAAATAATTTTTGACTTGCATGAAGCTGGAAAGGGTTAAAAAAAAAAAAGTATCTTTAAAAGCCTTGATGTTCATGTGTTCACAGTCTGACGACTGTCCACAAATGGAGACAGTTCAGCACTGTTGCTACTCTTCCTAGGTGTGGTCATCCTGTAAAGATGACTGCAAGAGCACAGCACAGACTGCTCAATGAGGTGAAGAAGAATCCTAGCGTGACAGCTAAAGCCTTACAGAAATCTCTGAGACATGCTAACATTTTTGTTGACAAACTACAACAAGTAAAACATTTAACAAGAATTGAGTTTATGGAAGGGCACCACATAGAATGCCACTGCTGTTCAAAAAAATAAAATAAAATTGAAGTTTGCAAAATAGCACCTGGATGTTCCACAGCACTACTGGCAAAATCTTCTGTGGACAGATGAAACCAAAATTGAGTTGTTTGAAAAGAACACACAATGCTGTGTGGAGGAAAAAAGGCACAGCACACAAACATCAAAACCTCATTTCAACTGTGAAATATGGTGGAAGGGGCATCATGGTTTGGGACTGCTTTGCTCCCTCAGGACCTGGACAGATTGCAGTCATCAATGGAAAAATTAATTCCCACATATATCAAGACATTTTGCAGGAAAACTTAAAACCACCTGTCCATCAACTGAAGCTCAAAAGAGGATGGGTGATGCAACAGGACAACAACTCAAAACAGAGAAAATCAACAGCAGAAGACCTTTAACAGAAGAAAACACGCCTTCTGGAGTGGCCTTATTGGCCACATCAAAAGAACAACTAGAAGAGCTGGTGAGTC
>BRDA01047964.1:0-10109 GCA_036984385.1 Crenuchus spilurus | reverse complement strand
ATTACATTTCCTACATTTATCATTAAAAGTAATCTTACCACTTGACATATCACTAGCTCTAAAGCTGCTATTAGACATCGCGTTCAGGAGTATCAAAGATATATGACCTCTTACGGCCACCGTAGAGGCTCCTTCGTGTTTGGAAGGGAGGGGCTGTGGAAAGAGTCTTCAGTTGGTTGCAATATGGACACTAAACCATTGATTCATTCATACCAGCATGGCACACATGTAACTAGATTGAGCTGCATAGGAAATTGCCAGATAAAACACTTCCAGTGTGTCTATGGATTAAATATACTCATGTGATTGTTTTGTTTACTGTTTTTTTATTGACATTTAATAATAAATCCCAGGATGAATGATTTATTAGCTTCTGAGAATTACTTCTGCTGTCTGAAGCAGACTCCTCATGGAAAACATTTGTTTTATCTTTTTGAGCTAAAGAAACTGACAGATCCTTTCATTAAGAGTAAATACATCACTAAAAATGTCAGATGTCTCCAGATATTCCCATACAGTGTAAAACTAATAAATCAAGGTTTAATTTATTTGTATTACACGGGCTTCCTTACAGTAACACGGACAGAAACATACCATCACATACTATTGCATACATCACAGCAGATGTGCTTAATTTAGGTGAACATTTTATTTTGACAGCCACAGTAGTCACTTCAACACGCAGCACCTTTTACACTTCTAAGTGCATTAGTTGTTAGTGTTTATTAAGACTGCACCTCTTATTGTGCACATACATTTTGGTCAAAAAGCAAAAATAAATGTTCATTATTTTATTTTTATTTTTTGTCCTAAAATGTGATGGACATGACACAGACTGTGCTTGTACATCTCAGCTGTACAGTGATGGACCTCATAAAGTAACAAGGCAGAACAAGTACAAAGCAGTTTTTCTAATCAAGTGGACAGTCCGTGATGGTAAATAATTGAGGACATGAGGCTCCCTCTGTTTCACTGTAAGCTTTTTAAGCTTTTAACATTGTCTCACTGTCTCGCTATCACTCAGTCCTGTGGAAAAAATAGCTGCTAGAAATTCTAGCCAAACCGGCAGTGTGGTGAGACAGAAGTGCAGAGCACAGCACATACCCTTTGCCTCCGTGTGAGGAACCCTCCATTTGTTATTGTTTCCCATGTTCTGCGAACCCAGTAATACCTTCCACATTAAAGCACCACACGTCTCTCTCAGCCTGGGCAATCTTTGCTGGTCAGACTTTATTTCAGGGGTCTCAAACCAGACAAGCCACAAAAAGTGACTTTTTTGTCTTTTTCTACTCTGTGTATGCTAATTCACTAAAAATGTGTGTCTGTTTTTTAAAGGTGAAGAGCTCAACAGCCTGCTTTTTATTTCCTTTTGAAGGAATGTTTCCTTTACTGAAGATTAAACTGTTTGTAGTATGTTATGGTGAAATCCTCTGTGATGTTTATGACAAATAAATCCAGTGAGAAAGCGTGACTGTGACATATTAGTGTGAGGTTTTGTGTCCAGTCTGTTTAGTGTAAGGCCACAGTAAACTTCACTACAGCCGTTTTTTAGCGTTGTTTTCATGTTAAAGTGTATTGAAGGCTAATTAAATCAGTTTAATGTTATGCTATGTATTTGCATAATTATAATATATGCGATTGTAAAATTACTAGGGTAACCCTCACCAAAAATCCTAACTGAACATAACTTTAACTTTTAGTTGAGCAGTCAACGATGAAATGAGAAATAATGCCTTCTGTGAAGATTTAGCCAGTGACCATTACTCGTAAGCCTCAGAGAGAGAGCAAAGGCTTGGACGGGGGAAGGGGGATGGAAAATCCAGCCCTTCTCTAGAGAAACTTATGAGCTCATTGTTTTGGCATGAACCTGCAGCTTTTTTGTGATCTGAGACCAACAGTAGCCTTCAGTACACATAACTACTGACTATCACCTTACTTTTGTACTGTATTTAATGTCATTTCAGGACATACAGTGTCATGGGATAACAGCACTGATCTGAGACTCTTAAAAAGTTTTTAACATCATGTCTTACTGGCAAAACATCCAGAAACCGTGACTTTGCCCACTTTAACACCTAAAAGAATCTGCCCCTCCATGCCCATTTTGGGCAGTAAACTAGGCTGGCATGTGGAACAGCAGTGCTTGTTGTGATGATGTGTTTTCTATCACTCTATAACAGTTATATGATTCAGAGTTTCTAAGTCAGCTTGTCAAATTGGAGTACAGATTGCTATGGACTCATTGTTCCATCCATCCATCCATCAATCCATCATCTTCCGCTTATCCGGGGTCCAGGTCACAGGGGCAGTGAGCTCCTCTGCCTCTTCTAGCTCATTTGGCAGGTTGCTTAGATGTTCCCAGGTCAGCTGAGATATCATCTCTCCAGTTTGTCTTGGGTCTTCCCTGGGGTCTCCTCCTGTTTGGACATGCCTGAAACCCCACACTAGGGAGGTGTCCAGGAGGCATCCTAGCCAGATGCCTGAACCACCTCAACTGGCTTTTCTTGACATGGAGGAGCAGCAGCTCTACTCGGGAACTCGTCCATCACTCAGGCCGAGGTTGTCAAGGTATTTAAGAACTCCTTGATGGCAGGGCTCTGGGGGTGGATGAGATATGCCTTGGGTTTCTCAAGGCTCTCGATGCTTTAGGGCTGTCTTACTTCACACATTTTTGCAATGTCATGTGGATATCAGGGCCAGTGACTCTGGATTGGTAGAAAGGTGTGGTGGTCCCTTTTTTTTTTTTTTTTTTTTTTAGAAAGGCAACTGGGGAGTGAGTTCCAACTATATACCTTAAGATTCCATCACACTCCATCCACATTATACTTATATAGCGCCTTTCTAGACACCCAAGGACGCTTTACAATCAACACACTTCATACACACTACGGTGAGAAGCGGCAGCCAGTCGCGCACAGCGTACTCTCAACCGGAAGCGACCGTCCACCTGGAGGACTGCATCGAGCACTAGGGGATCACCCAGAACAGAGTGCCAACCATATCTTCCATATCAATCCACCTGATATCCATGTTTTTGGACTGTGGGAGGAAACCGGAGGAAACCCATGTGGACCCGGCGAGAACATGGAAACTCCGCTCAGATGTGGACTCGAACCCAAGACCTCAGCGCTGAGAGGCGAACGTGCTAACCACTAAGCTACTGTGCTGCTTTTTTTAGAAAGGCAACTGGGGAGTGAGTTCCAACTATATACCTTAAGATTCCATTACACTCCACAGCCTCCCTGGTAAGATCTATTCAGGGGTACTGGAGAAGAGAGGCCAGCTTGATCCTTAGAGGAACAATGTGGGTCCATCCTGATCTTGGAACACTGGACCAGCTATTTACTCTTGCTATAATCCAAGAGGATGCATGAGAGGTCGCTCCACCAACTCACGTGTTTTGTGGACTTGGAAAAGGCATTTACCATCGAGAGGTAATGTGATGTAAATGAGAGTCTGTAGGGCTAGTGTGTAGGGTCTAGGGAGCATGTCGTAGGGTGAGTTTTGTTTTGGTAATCGGCCTTGGTCGCTCGCTCGGCTCGGCTCGTGTGTGTTTGTGTGAATACGCACATGCAAGCCTGTATCAAATTTTTTTTTTATTTATAAAGCGCTTTTTACAACTGATGTCACAAAGCAGCTTTACCGGGTTAGTAATAATAGACATCAAATCATTAATTCATAATCCCCGGTGAGCAAGCCAACGGCGACAGTGGCAAGGAAAAACTCCCTCAGAGCTGGAGGAAGAAACCTTGGGAGGAACCAGACTCACATGGGGGACCCATCCTCCTCTGGTCTACTAATTCTAAGTGTGTGATGAATCATAATCATGTGATGTTGTTGTAAAGTTCAGGTGAACTGATATGGTGACAGTATGGTGTAGCATGATTGCTGCTCTATTATTTTATATAAATATTTTTTTCCTTTGTGGAAAGAGGACTTACTCTCACTAAAACTGAGGGAGAGTCTCTGTGACACTGAATGTGTGACGTCGCGCTGATTTGCATGACAAGCACAGCAGAGCAGCAGACAAAGGCTGTTAATGGCTCCAGCATTCCAGCGCAGGGGAGAGAGATGACAAAAAATTTCATCAGGTTGGGAATTCTAGTGTTTAGGAGTCTGACCAGGTCACAAGTTCCAACCCCTGAACTGACAGGACACAAGCGATGTGCTCTTGAGGAAGACACCTTACCCCCAACTGCTACCAGGGCTGACTACCACTCTGGACGTACTGCCCCATGGAGTGTGTGAGTGTGTGTGTTTGTGTGTGTGTGTGTGTGTGTGTGTCACTGCACAGAGGAGTTAAATATGGAGGTCATATTTCTCTGTGTGCAACAGTGCTTACATAACACAAAAAAGTCCACATTATTAAATCTGTTCACGACGATCTGCAGAATGTTACAGATCTGATGATATATTTCTGAACTGTAATTCATTGTAATGCTCTTATGTAAACATGTGCTACTTATACAGAGAATTAGCCAAAGCATGTAGTCTAACAGCCTTGTTGGCACTCAAGTTGATGCTGAAAATGAGACACTGATGTCCTCATAAATATCACATTTGATCTGTGACGACTTGACGCAGAACTTTTAAAATCCAGATGAGAGCGGAATACATCTCTATGCCTCCAGATCTAATGGAACTTCTCATTAACTTGCATTCTGCCCAATTACTTGTTCCTCTCTTGAACAATAGTCCTCCTGTTGATTTTCATGCAGAAATAGATGGACTGCAGTTATATAGGCATTAGCGCTGGCCAACAGAGGATTTTCCAGCGTTGCGTGCTGGAAACCTAATGAGGATATTACAATTATGGTCTGAAGATTTCAAAACTATTACAGTTGATTTAAGTACAAAACTTACTGTCTTTAAGTACATTTATAAACCTAACTGCCTGATCCTCCTCTGCTGTGCTACATAAAAAGTGTCGTAAGCAGTAATAAGGGAAGTATTAGGCTAGTGTTTTTAATGAGATGAGATTTAATGATTACTGTACAGATAAACAGTTTTAAAGGCTTATAAAATGCAGAACCATATAATTGTTTATTACTTCCATTTGGTCATATTTTCACAGAACCTCTCTGTCACACAGAATATTAGGAAAGACTATTACATAAACCACAACTATAACTTCCAAAGAGGGAGGGAGAGAGAATTCAGGCTCCTGTTCATGTCCTTAAACCTCCTTGAGCTGGACAGTCAGACACTTATTTGTTCTTACCTTATTATGCAACAGTGTTTTGCAGAAATTCCGTCATTCAGGTGTTCTGTCTGGGGAAAAAGTCACACGCTGCCTTATATTACAGCTGTGAGTCAGAAAGGCCTGTAATCTTTTACATAAATATAAAAGTAAATATATAAACCTCATCAAAGCCTGTCTCTTTGTGTATAATAAACTCTCTTTGTGCATTGATTTTCAGTCACTTTGTTTAAAATGTGTTTTTGGCTGGTCAGAGTTTTTTCCACTCTGGGTTCCTTCAGTTAAATGGCCAAACTTGGGTTGAACTGCCAGCACAGAGTTCAGAAGGTCACTTCTTCATCGCCGTGATATATTTTTCTGTTCACTATACAAAAAAGTCAATTATGTCACAAAACAATGTGAGTATGTATGTTAAATGTCAATTACAGGTCATTATTATCGCTCTGGACTCTGAGGGTGTTTCAGACACTCTGATATAATCTGACATGCCCTGTCTTTTTACAAATTACACCCATCTAAAATACTTTTTTCCCCAAAGTATTTTGTTCAGCACAAACTCAACAGTCATAAGAGTGTCATAAATCTACATTCTGATTAAATCTGCTCTAAACTTAGACTTTCCAAAAGCTTATTTTCAGATGTGCTGATATACTGTTAAAACACACTCTAAACATTTCTAGCCAAGACTTTTGAGCTCAGAACTGAATAAACAGAGGTGTTGGCTACACACTGCTCATTACAGTTTTTAGAAATTGTATATGGTTTTATTTCTAAAGCTTAATTAATGTGAGGTGACACTCTGTTTTACTGAGTCACTTGTTCCTTCATTGCATATTCATGAAATAGGTGAGAGGTCTTTGCTCATGTGAGCACTCTTTGTTTACAGAGACCAAATGGGCATTTTCACACATTGTTGGGCTGCTAATCTACCGCTGGCATGCCCGGAATTACCATGTCATCATCATATGAATGACAGATCGCACCAGTGGGTGGGGAAAAAAGTGAAGCGCTCTGACTTGAGCTGAAAAATGTGTCTCTGCTTATTCATTCTTCTCTCACAAATATCTAAAAATATTTATTTTGATTCAAGCTACATATATATGAAAAGTAGATTCTTTAAGGTTTCCAGGTTATGTTTAGCTTTGTCTCTAGGATAAAATCTTGCAAATTCTAGGATAAAATAAGTGTTTTTGTGGAAACAGGAGCACCAACTCCAGAGGATTAATATAATGAGAAAAAACTCATTTGGACCATTCTTGCCATTAATACTTCTAAATGAATAAATCAGTAGTGGTGGTAATGGTACTTGCTTTTCAATAACAGCAGGCGTGGCATTTTTTCAAATGGTGAAAAAAAACTAGAATAAAAGTATGAATTAGAATAAAAATGAGATATTCACTCTAAGGTATCCCAGGTGTCCCTAGTAGATGGAAATGTTGCCCTGGAAAAATCATGTATCCTAGAACCAGCATAGCAACCACCTGTGCCATCCTCTTGCATGAACTAACAATGCAGGAATGTTCTGTTGGCTTGGGTCAAGGCTTTAACACCCCCATCTGTGTCCTAGGAGATAAAAATCCACCAGAAAGACTCTTTATGAGCCCTCATTGACCATAAACTGAATGGAGTATGTAATGCACAGCTCTCAGCCTACTACAGCATTAATAGTTGGTAGCTATAGTGTTTCTTACTACAGATATTGCCACAAAGCATCTGGGTCTAAATTCTTTTAATGAGGAAGTCAGTTGTGTAGCACAGAAAATGTCCCAGTGTTAGTGTTTGGAAGAAACTCTAATGGAACTCCAAAACCCCCTGAACAGCAGCATTAAGCTAAAACTGGAGATCCAGATTGTGTTCTTTGAAAGCAGTCGTCATGACAGGGCAAGCTTTACCCAATGCTGGCAAAAATTACAGTAAAAAACCCCAAAACACTTTGTTATTCATTTGTAAACACTCATTTGTAAGATTAGGATAAATTAGGATATACACTGTTAGGATATATCTAAGTCGTGTCATGGTGCTAGCATTTAGCATGCTAACCAATTTTATGTTTGTAACATTAATTATCTGTTCATACAGCTTTTACGTGGCCAGACTTAACACTCATGTACGTTAAGAAAAACTCAGTTTTCATTGCTTTGTGTGTGTAATTGCCTGGGAATGTAGAGTTAAACTTGAAGGTGTGTATTACAACAGATTGAATGGGATGTTTGGCCAGTGTTCTGTAAGTTTATCCAGTCTCATAATCCTTGCTACAGAAGAATGCATGTGTGGACAGAGCAGGAACAGGTCAATTGAATTCATTTCAGCTTAATTACTCTCACCCATGCATCCACTCACGCCCAAGTCCCTCTATCCATGACTGCATGCCTCAGATATTTCTCTCATTCCAGAGCAGACAACGGCATCCCAGTCTTGTGTATCATGGTTAATAAAAGGCTCGGATGGAATAACTTAAGGATGGACTTAAAATACAGATGCATACCTTCACAGGCTGTGATTTAAGTAGCACTAGTGCCACGTTTAACCCTGTTGTGCAGCTGATGATAAAGGATTGTTGTAAGAAGTAATGGTGCCAATTTATATGATGTGCCCCGACCTAAGACTTAAAAAATTCTCCATATTTGTTGTAATGGTGTGTTGTGATGCTCTGTTCATTGTTGGCAGTGACAGAGTAGTATTTAGAGTGTTATGAAGTGAAACTGTCTTTCAGTGAGGTGATGGGGGTCTTAGGAGAATTTAAACAGCGTGCGTGATGTCACTGGTTTTCAGCTATTTGTGCTCTTTCAGCCTTTCAGTCCGCAAATCCTGTTCATTGAGTTTTATAGGTGCTTCAGAAAAACTCAATCTAAATCTGTTGCTACCAAATAAGTATTTGTTGACTCAAATGTCAGGAGGTCACGTTAAATTGCAGGACGACCGCATGTGAAATCCCCCTCTGAAATACAGTCCCTACATTTATGACTGGATTTCACAACCTTTATTTCAAGCTCCATCTGTGTATTCAAATAGTTTTGGGTATTTATAGGCCACAACTCTCTCCATGTGTACAATCACATGGAATCAGATTTCCCTCATTGATATTAATATATCTCAGCTGATGGATATCAATCTCTCACTTTCTAACAAGTCTGATGATTTATTATGGTGACAGAAATGCTGCAGTGCTTAAAATAAATTCGGCCATTTTAAGGATAAATTTTAAGGATAAATTTTAAGGATAAATTTTAAAGATAAATTTTAAGATAAATTTTAAGAATAAATTTTAAAGATATATTTTAAGAATAAATTTAAAGGTTAAATTTTAAACATAAATTTTAAGGATAAATTTTAAGGATAAATTTTAAAGATACATTTTAAGGATAAATTTTAAGGATAAATTTTAAGGATAAATTTTAAAGATACATTTTAAGGATAAATTTAAAGGTTAAATTTTAAACATAAATTTTAAGGATAAATTTTAAGGATAAATTTTAAGGATAAAGCCAGTTGAGAGTTTTCCAGAGAAAATGCCTTACTGTTAATTATTGAGCATAAATGAGTGTAAACAGTATTATTTCAGCTCTAAACTGTACTTTTTTATGCTTAAGCTGTGATGTGTCCTGTATCAGAGTTTTTACTGTCAGCTGATGTGTCTGTTTTGTCTTTGTGAAGGTTTTTTTAGTTATTTAAACGTTAGCACAGTTACAGTCCTGAGGAGAAAGCCTAAATACTTCTATGTATTATGTTTCAAGAGGCATAAAGCCTGAAGTCTGTAAATGTCCTTGGCTGTAATGGTCATTGGTTTTAGGAGTAGAAATGTGCTGGCAGAGACAGAGGACATGTTCCTTATTCTATTAAAGGGTCGGAGTGAAGTTCAGCTCTCAGTCATTCTCTCTCTCGTCTTGCCTGTGGTTTGGAGATAAAGACGCTTTCATGTCATTTTTTGAGACTGAAGACATGTTTGTGCTTTGATAAGGAACAGATATTCACTGATGGCTGGACATTGAACTGTATTGAAATCACAAGTGTGTGTTGTGCTGGTACACTGCTGATGCAGAGCTGCTGATGTTTTTAATCACCTCAGTGTCTCAGTGAAAACAGTACACCAACCAGAACTACCCAGCCAGCAGTGTTCTGTGACCAGTGACGGACTAGAGGATCAACACAGACTGTGTGAACGAGTTACTGTGTCAGACCGGGTAGGGCCTAATACAGTGGACAGTGAGCTAATATAATGTTTAACATCTCCAGCAGCTCTGCTGTCTGATCAATCAATCAATCAATCAAATTGTATTTATAAGCGCTTTTTACAACTGATGTCACAAAGCAGCTTTACAGGGTTAGTAATAACAGACATCAAATCATTAATCCCTAATCCCCAGTGAGCAAGCCAGCAGCGACAGTGGCAAGGGAAAACTCCCTCAGAGCTGGAGGAAGAAACCTTAGGGGGACCCATCCTCCTCTGGTCTGCTAATTCTAAGTTTGTGATCCACTCAGACCTGCACAACACACTCTAACACACCACCACCACATCAGTGTCACCAGTGCTGAGAATTATTCACCACTCAGATAATATCTACTCTGTGGGATCCTGATCACTGAAGTATAAGGAGGATAATAAAGTCTACAGAGAAACAGTCTGTCTCTGTCTCTCTGTCTGTCTCTCTCTCTCTGTCTCTCTCTGTCTCTGTGTGTCACTCTCTCTCTCTCTCTCTCGCTGTCTCTCTCTGTCTCTCTCTCTGTCTCTCTCTCTCTCTGTGTGTGTGTCTCTCTCTCTGTCTCTCTCTCTCTCTCTCGCTGTCTCTCTCTGTCTCTCTCTCTGTCTCTCTCTCTCTCTGTGTGTGTCTCTCTCTCTCTCTCTCTCTCTCTCTCTGTGTGTGTCTCTCTCTCTCTCTCTCTCTCTCTCTGTCTCTCTCTCTCTCTCTCG
>BRDA01047961.1:42500-63913 GCA_036984385.1 Crenuchus spilurus | reverse complement strand
CCTAGATGTTGGTTGCGATAAGTTTTGGTGATGGATTTTAAACATTTCATGAATTCTACAGTTTGTTAGCAATCTTATCTTCTACAATAAAGAAGCTAAATTTGGACTCCAACAAGTTTTGGCTTAATGATTACATATGGGGCTGGTTGAACATTGTTTCAATATGATAACTATGTGATCAATTAAGATCTTAAAAGTTCTAAAAGTTCTTGTTTTTAAATGATAGTTGTCATCCAAGTCAACAACCCTGTAGAAAATGTTTTTTTGAGTAGTCTATCTTGGCCAGTTTGGGGGAATTCACCTAATAAAAAGAATCTCTTTGAAATGATGACAAAATTGTATTAACTCAATTTGTCTTGACAGGTTTAACAGCTTTTCATGTTTTAGGAAGTCTTATTAAGTTAAAACGCTATTCAAAGTGTGCTCACAAGCATATATTTCTCAGAAGTCATTGATTTTTCTTATTGTGCTCTTGCTCATCCCTTTCCCAGGCCACCAGCGCTGTCCCGCAGCCTGCCATGAGTTACTACATGCATCAAGTTTCGTCCTACCAGCCCCAACAGCCGACTGACCGTCTCTGTACGATGGTAAGACAACACCACAATCACACTCATGCACACATCATAAATTACTGGCTGCCCAAAGCATGAAGCACACATGTGGTAGTCTGTTTAAACACACACCTCAGGGTTCATTTTGTCATACAAGGAGGATGAGCTCTAGTGGCTACATTGCACTTCTATTGCAAAGCTATGCAGGCCCTGTTAGTCTGTACTAGGGAACAGTTCTATGTGGGTTGAAAAAAATGAATATCTTTGGTATTGTCTTCATTTAAACTACAGTAAACAGTTAAACATGTCTTGATACATGGACCTGGTGTTATGTAATTGAATTGTTATTTTTTGAATTTTGAGACTGATTTTAAAATTGTTCTATGGTGTATGGTGACACAAAGGGCTCAAGTGTCCTCCATGTCAACTGGTGTGATCTTACATAAGAGGACACACTCTTTTTTATCCCCTTTTTGTTACTGTTCAATCATTTTCATTTTTTTTAACCAAAATAATTTTAACAATAATAACACATTTTTCTGCACATTATCAATTAACTATATGCATATATCTATTAAACTGCACCACACAGTGTGTTCATTACAAATGAGTAGGGGTGTACACCACAGTTTCAAAGCTATGCAATTCTACATTGACTCTGATGTAATTTTTAACATGTCTAAATTCTATATGTACATCATTTGACAGGCACTCTTATCCACAGTGACGTACAAAAGTGTTTTGTTTACATTAAGAGAATTATCTCAGCTAGTACAGACAGGTTAGAGTCCAACTACTCTTCAGTTCAGACAGTGTTAGAACTAAACCATCACTAATACCTAGAAGGAAGGAAAGATACACAATTATACACAATATAAGAGCTTTACAATGCATCACAATAAGAGATGTAAACTAGTGCTCACTTAAGTGCTCCACAAAGAGAGAACAGCCAGTGGTAGTTTGTTCCACCACCTGGGTGCTGGGAGAGAGAAGCGTCTTGATCCTAGTCTTCCACATGTCTTGAAGGATGGCGGATCAAGCCGAGCTGTACTATAAGCTCAAAGGGCTCAAGGTGTGGTTCGAGACTTGACCATTGTCATTATGTAGGGAGGGGCTGGACCATTTTTTGCTTTGTATCAGAGTCTTGAATAAAATGTTGTACAATATGATTCTGTTCTATACTGTCATCAGCACTCAAAATCAAATCAGGGTATATGAGACACATTGATCTATCAGACTGTTTGCAATTTGATACAGATTGATTGGTTGTTACATCCCTACAAGAGTGGGCTTGTAATAATATTTAACCATGGTAACCAGAGATCTTTAGAGCAAAACAAGTTCATGAATATAACCCAAGAATATAATCTGACTGTTATCAGATACGTCTTTTAATGACAACAACAATTTCCAGATTATAATAGTTATTTCTTACTTGACAAATTGGATAGAGGAAGCCTATGGCTCCTAAAAATGTCACAGTCAGTGTATGAGATCCAAAATCTCCACATTCACAAGGGAAAGATAAGTTCTTTGTTTTCTACAATAATTTATGGGTTCTAATCACTGCAGCCACAATGAGGTCGGAGTAGGGATCAAGGCCTGTCCTGGACAAATACTGTGCCACCCAAACCACACACCCTGCACTCGCCCCAACCTATGACATTCCCCACAATGCTCCCAAAGAGTGTTTAACAGTCAGTGGAATTATGGTTGGTATAGTGTAACGGGTAACACCACTGAATGCAACACTACACCAGTAAGAGTCACTGGGCAAGACTCTTAACTGTAAGTCACTCTGGATAAAATGTTCTTAAAATACAGTACAAATCAAATGTTTGGACACCTTTTGGACATTCAGTGGTTTTTCATGATTTAAAAATGTTCTGCATTGTAGATTAATACTAAAGTCATCTAAACTATGAATAAATACATATGTAATTATTTAGTAAACAAACAAGTAAACAAACCAGAATATGTTTATATTTTACATTCTTCACAGTAGGCACCTCTTGTTTAGATGGCAGCTTTCTTGGCATTTTTTCAGTCAGCTTTATGAGGTAGTCACCTGGAATGTCTTTCAGTTAACAGCTGTGTCTTGTCAAGAGTTCATGACTTGGATTTATTGTCTCTTAATGTGTTTGAGACATCAGTTGTGTGTCTACTTTGAAGTAAAATCTAAAACATATTTTGGTTTGTTTATCAGTTTTATGTTTAGTGCCTGATCCCTTATGTGTGTCTTCAGAGTCTGGATTACTTCAGTATTCATTTACAATGTAGGAAAAAATCAAAATAAGATAAAAACATTGAATGAGAATTTTGACTGGTACTGTAGTAAAAACTTTAATTACAAACCAAACCACATGGTGACTGTGCATAATGTAATACAGTTCCTGCAGTAACGTGATGTATATATTGTGCATATTATTGTTGTAGTCATTGTGTTGGTTCTGGTTCTCACCCCAAGTCAAGTTCACTGATTCTATTTCTCAGTGTGTCTAATTGTCTATATCCATGAAAGTCCATTTCAGTCTTGAAGGCCTACGCTCTCTTTCTTCAGCCACTCCCGAATCCAAACATAAACATGCTGCATGAATGCAAACGATTCATCTGCTCCTAGGTCCCCCATCACTTACACAACAGAATATTTATCTAGGCCGCTGTTATGCATGTGGTATTGTGTGCTAGAGCTTTATCAGAGTTTGGAAGTGAGAGAGAGGCAGGGGTCACTGCTATGTCAGGGGCATTAAATGAATGCGAAATCGCCGGCGACACGCAATCCACCCTGCAAATAAAACAACTGCTGGAGGAAAAGAGAGCAGCCTTCAAGTCTCATCAAAAGACCAAAGCTGAATAAGAAAAGAGGTACAATTTCCCCCCCCCCTCCCCCCAGAAGACACATTCACCTCTGTGAGGTTAGCAGGGTTAAAGCAGTTTGTGTGGCCTGAGAAACTTGCGCTCGTGTGGTGAAAAGCAACCGTTCAGAGAGGTCTTATGATGACTGAAGGTACATTGGAAGCTTGGGTGCAGGTGAGAGCTGAATGGAAGGCGCCTGATCAAGGCGCGGGTCGGACATTCGGCTATCAGTATGCGCAGTCGCGATTCGAGAAAACACTCGGCTCGGAGCTTGGCTGGGTCACATGCTAATCCTACAGTGCTAATGCTAATACAGGGGACAGGGCACTCTTTTGGCTGCTCACAGACTGTGCCCTCCCTAGGCTTTTGAAATTGAGATGAGTTCTCCCGGGTCCCTAGGCACGGCCGGAGGTTGAGGTAAGGGTGCCTTCACAGCTTCATGAATTTACATGAATTATAGAAGGAAAAAAGATGCTTTCTGATCTCTGGTCTCGCTTCTCTCCATCTCTATGTGCTCCCATAATGAGAAAAAAAGCAGAAGAGTCAGGCAGTGGGCTTGACTGTGTTATCCAAAAGGAATCGTTAACTCTTCGGATCAAACAACAAGACTGCCTGGAAGTAGCTCATTTTAAGCTTATTTGCTGACCATAACTGCAAAATAGGGATAACTGAACAAATCCATGTTTAATGAATGGTTTGAACAGAAATCAGATGTAATGTTATATCATAAGCAAAGACATGTTTGGAGTCCAAATTTCTTTAGATTAGAACCTCAGTTGTCAGGCTAACAATGCTAACAAACACTACAACTCAATAGTCAACAAAATTGCATAGTTGTTTCAAACATCCAGATCGTATGTAAGGTTTCACATAATAGTCTGTGTGGCTTAAGACATGGTATGACTGACTGTGTACTTAAAAAATGAATAAATATCACCCCTACAGGCAGCCAAGACAGACAACCCAAGTTGTCAGAGTTAAAGTTAAATTTAGATTAAATAATTGACTAGTCTATGAGACCTTAAAGAAGATCAAGATGCTGTTTGAGCAAGTTGAGAGCAGGGATGATGGAGCTGTTTTGGTGACTGTTGGGTTCTAGTGTTTGTTAGCAATGTTCAAAATTCCAGTTCTAAACTAAAAAAGCAAAAATTGGACTTCAAACAAGTCTTGGCTGATTGACAGCAACTAGGTTAGTGGAAAATAGTATAAATATGATTTCTGGGGCATGTGCCCAGTGAAGGGAGAGTGGACTCACCACAACCTTGACCAGAAAGTGGAAAATAATGGATGAATTTCTGGGAGCAACATTGTTTAGAAAATACTTACAATCAATGCACCACTGTATTTATCACTAGAAATGCTGTTGTCCATTTATTGTTGATGTACATCAGAATAACAACCTAATTAATAGTCACCTCACCTCCTTCATCTGCTTCCAAGTTGATATACATGGCTGTTCAGCAGTAATGTACAGCTTAACACTTGCCTACATTAATAACCAACTCAGCATTTCACCAATCAGTGGTTTTCTGTATCATCTTTTTTTAAATATATTTTTTACCCCAATATTCTATCAATGTTTTTGGTAGCCAATTGACCCACCCATTATTATATACTCTCCCTATCACTTGTAATGTCTCTGACTCTAGGAGAGTGCAGACTAACACAGGCCTCCTCCAATGCATGTAAAGTCAAGCTCCACCTTTTTTTGAACTGCTGTCAATACATCAGTGTCAGGCAGCCAACGCGCTCGGAGGAAAGTGAAGGATCCTCAGTTCTGATGGATTGCCTGAGCTGGAGAGAGAGGGCCATCTTATCCACCCAGTGCTGTTCTCTCTGGCCCTGGCTGCCAATGGCAAGCAGCATGATCGAAACTTAAACTCGCTATCCTCGGATCATAGTAGCGTCTTAATCTGCTGAGCCACTCTGAACCCCACTGTATCATCTTTTGCTTACGATCCACAAAGAGGATTTAAATTGGCAGGCACAACCATGCCTGCTGGACATATTCAATCATCAACCATTTTTATATCCTATCAATAAAGTTTTGATACCAGCGCTGCATCCTCTACTTCTGCTACAGCCATGTTGTGACAGCCAATCTCAGATAAGCAAATGTTTGTATTGGGTAACTAAAGAAAGAATGAAAGTAATAGGTGCATAGGGAGGTGAAATACGTTCCCTCCTCTTTTGATTATCAGCTGATCAGTTCTACTAATTTCACTGTTCACTTCTCAACATCCTGTCTCCAAGTTTTATCAAGTGGGATGGAAAGATGTACAAATGCTTCTGTACCCCATAAATCCCCCTACATATTTCACCTCCCTTTGGGTCTCTCAGTACCCCTCATCCAAGCTCTTTCCATCCATTTGTTTCCTCTCTGCATGAGTTCAATCCCAGACTGTCTCCTCCAGCCCCCTGCCACTGCCGTCGATACTGCCACTAGCATGGCTTCATAAAGCTACTGACAAGGCTTAGTCTGATAACGGAGTCTCTGCTTCTGTAGCAGGTCTTATCAGATGGGCGCTCACTTAGACAGCCTCTTTCCTCTTTCGTCTCTCAGTGTAGACTAGGAGTCGGACGCTGGCTCGGATACCAGGGTTTCTGTCACTGGCTGAGAGATGACACTTTTACACACCATGGATGGTTACGATTGACACAGAATAGAATTATGAGAACCCCAAAATGGAGTTTCTTTTTCCTGCCCTCTGCCTCGGGGACTTCTCAGAGGGCCTTCCTCTAAGATAGGGACATGCTGTAGAAAGAGGTCATGCAGAGTAGTTGGATTTAGAGCTGCACTGATGTTATGGAGTCACACCAGCAGGGGTGCTGTAATGTGCAGCAGCTGCAGCTACTGCCATCAGACAACTCGCCAAGCAGGAGGCACAACAAAGTAGTTTGAATGGGGTGTTTACAGAATGTGACCACGGGCAGACTTTATGTAGCTGAAAAAAACAGAACTACATCATTGGTGTGAACCCCTGTTATATTTTCATATGTGTGTGCACAGTGCTACATCAAAAAATATATATAGTGAAAAAGTTAATCTGTGTTTATAACTTAATTCAAAAAGGTAAACTGTAATATATTTTATGTCATGTCATGTCACACGCCGTCATCGCTTCGCGATGGTAGGCTGCCCAGACGAGTCACTTCTCTCCAATGCCATCTGTCTCAGGTTGCTTGTAATATTTTATGTTCTTTCTACATAAATTAACAATTCACATCTTTTCTTTGTTTTACTGTCGTTCAGTATGGTTTATACAGTAGCTCATGAAAGGGGGGTTTTCTAGACCTTTCCATGGTCAGCCATCACCAGAAACCAAGTCAGGCATATGCATGGTTTTATGTAAATGATAATGGTTATGTTGATGATGATGATGGAGAACTAGAGGTTTCTTTTCCATTGTTGAGGTGTTTTTGTGATAATGTAATTCTCCCAACTCTTGTTTTCCATGTAAAAAGCTTCTACTATGAACATCAGTACAATCTATCATATATAGTATACTAGTGCATCTAAAAAATATTACAATATTATGAGAAACATTAATTGTTGTTCATAATTATATTATAAAAAAGGTAAAATGTCATACATTTTAGATTCATTAAGTCCAATTTTGTTTTACTGTTGATCAGTATGACTTATACATCATGAAAATCAAGAATTAATAGAATATTTAATTTGAAGTTTGTGTAAATTACTATTCAGACAATATCAACATTTTAAAAAAGACTTGAAATACAATATCAGTCAAACGTTTTAGAACAACCCCCAATTTTTGAAAGCCTAGGAGATAAATAAGTTCCACTCCATGTTTTCAAGCTGACCATCTTGTTGTTTTTTCCTGAGGTAGTTCTGGCAGAGCTTGGACTTATATTTTGGGTCATTATCTCTTATTTGGTTGTCTTTCCAAAAGAAAAGGGTGCAATAATGTCCTCTATTGCACCCCTACTAGACAGTGTTCCAATGTGAGCTCTTTTCAGTAGAGAAAATGTTATATGGTGCTGTATAGAGAACTCCTACAATTTTACATGATGAAGTGCCTGGGAAGGTGCCCCTCTAATTGAGAAGTGCCTCTCTAGTGCCCTTTTTATTTGTTCACCCCTGCCCTCCAAACATCCCTCATAGAGTCCCTCACAGTCTTCAAATGGAGACTGGAGACCCATCTATCGAGCGCTTCAGCGAACACTAGTTTAAAACACTTATTTTAAAACATTGTAATGCTCTTATATTGTGTATCTTTTGTTCTTTCTAGGTATTAGTAATGGTTTTGTTCTAACAGTAACTGAACTGAAGAGTAGTTTGGACTCTAACCAATAATAACTCTAATTCAATAAATTACATTTTCACCATAGGCTAATATTTCCATATCTAATATCCCATATCACTTAATCTGGATCATACAAAATGTACAATATGCCAAATCCACTGAAAGCAGAAACTGACGGTAGTCTAAGCATGCTAGATTTACAGTTAGCATATCTCCTAAAAGTTGCCATGTTTCCAATGACCTCTCAAAGTAGCCACTTTCACATTGTGTCGATGTTTTTAAGCATTCTTCTACAAAAAATGAACCAAGAATGTCAACAGAACAAGAACAATGTCTGTTTGCAATGCGCACACAATTCTGTGCTACAGCATTGGCTTGGGGCAAAGGAAGCTGATTTGGCTGTTTGAATAGACTTTTTATCCAGCAGATACATTTCTTGATATGCTTTAAGATGGTGGGACTTTCCCAGAGAACAGTACTCTGATCTGCTATCTTCAGGCTTTGAACCATCTTTCTATCTGTGGTGAATTTATATATTTAAAACTAGTGGAGTCAGCAGAGACCTGTAGCTCTGCTCTGTTTCTCTCTCTGTGACTTCCCCTTCTTCTGGCCTGACGTCAGTACCCCATTGAGATCAAAGGGATAAAAATGCTGCTCAAACACGTAAGTTCAACAGAAATTCAAGCTCGCTTCAGCCACACAGGGGAATTCATAAGCAAAAAAAAAAGCAAAACTAAAAGACTAAAAGCTTTTTTTACTGTTTTGCTCGTGCAAAATGGTTGTGAATGAAAGTCCCGTAGTGATAGCATCCATTAGACACAATGATTCATTCAGATGTTCTTCTAAATGGTTGGTTTCGGCACTAGTACACATCATCAAATGTACATGTACTGTATATACTGTAAATGAAACACTAATAACAAAACACTAATAATCGCTAGAGTAAGAGATATTAGTCCATAATCAGCCTCAATAAACACTACTAATGACTATAATAAGAGATATTAGTCCATAAAGTGTCAATAAGCACCAATAATCACTAGAATTGGAGATATGTGCAATTATTTTTTAACTAGAGTATATATTGTTCAACATTAGTGAACTATTACATAATTGCCTGAATGTGATTATTTTTGATAATCCTAAAAGCTAATCACAATTATTTTCCACAGTCACATGTTTATTTTGTTGTTGTGAGTTTTACAAAAGAGCAGAATTGAAATCAATATGTGATGTGTCTCATGTAAGCAAACCTAACCGTTGGTGTTGTTAAAGCTTTAGAGGGCAGCAGTCAGTAATGTTTGTTTATTTTTGCTTTATCTGTGTCTGTGGTCAGTTTAGCGTATGAACACACAATAAATAGGATGGCTCCATTCTTTTGGACACTTGATCAGTTCTCTTTTGGACACTTGATCAGTTCTTTTGGGCACTTGTCCTTTCAGTTTCCCAAATGGAGACACTTAACACAATTTTTATATGACAATTAATCATCAGGTCATATTTTATTATCATTACAGTTCTAGTGCCATTGCTAATTTAAATACACACCCAACATATTCCTGTATCCCATGGTGCCTTGTGCATTTTATTTATTCAAAATGTTTAATAAAGAGTTTGTGTTAAATAGTTCTCTGCTCTTTAGAAGGTCAATTAGCATATTTTCAAATGGAAAATCAATAAAACATGTAGGTTAACCAGCTCGAGTAAATGTAGAGGCTTGGCTTTGTCATTATGGATGGTGCATGGTATTTAACATATGTTTGTCTTTCTTTGCTCTTGCGGAGACAGAGTGGCGGGGTGGCGGTTTCCATGGTAACACCGTCTCATCTCCCTGGGATGGGACACCCTCAGCATCCACCCCCTGCCAGACCTGCATACGCCCATGACATCACCCTGCAGGAGGTCCCCAATGGCCAAGAGCTCTGCCCAAACGGTAAGAGTAGAGAGATGGATAGAATGGTGAAAGGACACAAAGTTTAAAGCATTAGGCAGATTTACTCTGTTCACTCAAATGCAGACTGATGATATGATTTGCTTCTGTAGATTTTGACAGTAGTGGAAGCCTAATTACATGCTTACATTAATATACATTTACCTCAAACCACATTGTAAAAACGTACATTGGGTTCAAACGGTTTTGGGATCTTGACTAGCTGACCTGTATCTGAGGATCTAAGTGATCTACTAAGTGTATGCTAAGAGTTCACTAATATATTCTTGACACAAACCTTTCAGTGATTTATAAACCAGTAGCAGCACTTTAAAATTGTTCTGTAGATCACTGGAAGCCTGTGTAGTGCTTTTAGAACCAGAGTAATGTGACTCTGCTGTGACTTTCAGTTTTACTATGACTTTTTCACACATTGTTGGTTACTTTAGGTTATCACTTCTTCAGACACATATAACTGGTGACAAACACGTTTCAATTTCAGTGCCTACTTGACTTTTTTTTTCTTGTCATTGAAGAGCGCTTTTCAGTGAAGAAGTAACACCACAGGTACATCACAGTGTGAAGGCTAGCTTGCTAACTGGCATGTGTTACTTTACCAAAAAGAACAAACTGACATTAAAAACAGAATCAAAATGTGGTGAAACCATTTTTTTGGACAGTTTTTAATATTTTGCTAACTTCAACAACAGGTCGCTGTTTTAGTGATTTAATGAACTAATAGTAATTAATGTAATAATCATGTAAATGAAAGTAAAATAAATCTACTGCAACATCCCCAACCAATGTCATCATCCGTCATGATGTTTCCCAGTACACACTGACATATACCAGTCAGATAGACACTGCAGCAGTCAACCCTAATGGTGGGGAATATCATGTTCTAATTAGATTTTTCACCAAAACATTTATTTCTTTATTGCTGCCTTTATTTTGCCAACTGAATGATTCAGTTGCACTGACTGTTCTCATGTTTTATTATTCTTTCCTTACTTTTGGCCTTGTTATCAGCCCCTTTGGGCTATGTAACATATTGTAAGTGGTTAATGTGCAATAAAGTAGCCCTTCATTGTCCTTTGAACTGCTCCATAGCTGAAGTCCATGTTCTCTATGAGGTCATTCTTGTCGTTCTAAAACATAGAGCAGTAGATTGTTTGTGGCGAACAGAGGCCTTTGTGTGGGTGTATGAACACACACGCTCTCTCTCACACACACACACGCTCACTCACCTACACACACACACACACACACACACACACACACACACGCACAAATACACTCCCGGCTCTTGAGTAGGAGACATGAAGGCATCTGGAAAAGGCATCGCTTTGGGGTCAATGTCCGTGCCGTCTCCCCAGAGAACAACGCTCTATCTGCCACATTGAATGTGTGTGTACATGTGTGCATGCAGTAAGATGATGGTGGGGGGCGTGGGGGGGGTGGCCACATGCCCAACATTTTTTAGGCCATTGCTTTTTTCTGCTGTCGTTTATTTAAAACTGGAACATTCCTCCCAGTGCGTTTGCCTCCGCTTGACATCAGCCTCCCTTGCTTTTCACATTGATATATGGCAGGGACGGTGACACATGCCATGTTGGCATGTGTGCGTGCGCGCATGAGTGCGTGGGGGGCTCCATTTCGGGCACCGGCTCTCCTCTGTCACCTCCCGGGCGGGACGTGGGGGCACAAGGGTGCAACAGCGGCCGTAATGTTCCCAAGCCTCAGACCCCTGAGGCCTCTGCTCGGGGGAGTTGGGATTTGCTGATGTTTGTTGCTGGAGACACACACACACACAGCCTCCAGCACTCCCAGCATATGGACACAAACAATATCAAGTGGAAAGAAAGAAATGACCGCTTGAACTCTTCTCTCCAAAGCGATGCGTGAGAGGACCCTGTTTTTCCCTGAAGAGTTTAATGAGATTAGATTTCTGAAAGCCAGCGTTTTCTAACAAACACAGACAAATCCCCACCATACTGTACCCTTTCCTAAGTGTCTTTTGAATGTTCTTTCCCATCCACTCCCATTCTATTACCAAAATTCAGGATTATATTTTAGGCCAAATTTGAGTGAGAATGTGATGAAAGCTACGTTTTTTGTGTGTTATCTCCAGTTGCACTGACCATATACTGTACGATTACAGACTGGAGTTTCTCTGTATACTTTATTAGCCTCCTTTCACCCTGTTTTCAATGATCAGGACCCCACAGAGCAGCTATCATTTGGGTGGTAGAGCATTCTGAGCACTGCATGGACACTGATGTGGTGGTGGCATCCTACTGTGTCCTGCACTGGTGTAAGTAGGTCAGACAAGGCAGAGCTGTTCAAGCTTTTTAACACTTCAGTGTCTCTACTGAAGTGATAGTAGCCCATCAATCTGAAATGTCCAGCCAATATCATCCTGTGAGCACCAATGAAGTACTAGAGGACACAAACTGTGCAACAACAAATGAGCTGCTCTCTCTACATCTACAAGGTGAACCAATGAGGTAGGTGTGTCTAACAGAGTAAACAGTGAGTGGACACAGTGTTTAAAATCTTCAGCAGCTCTGCTGGGTCTTATCCATTCATGCCAACACAATACACACTAACACACCACCAACACTTTAGTGTTACTAGAGAATGAAGACTTGTGTTTTTAGTCTGTACATTGCTTAGAGTTACTTAGATACACAACATTAAAACCACAAAATATTAAACCTGTCTGACCACTGTATGACCATTAAGCTCCATATTCTCAGGACACCAAGCACATGTTCTTAAGCATTCCCAAGCATTAAACAGTTGGCAATGGGCAATCTGAGTCACTTTGACAAGTGATGGCTAGCCAACTGGGTTGGAGCATCTTCAAAGAGCCAAGGCTTGTGGCATGCTCCTGGTCAGCAGTGATGAGTGCATGCAAATAGTGGTCTAAAAAGCAATGAATCATAAAGTGACTACACTGTGTTGGGCATACATATATGGATGTTTGAGGGCAACGATGGCTATCCAATCTGGTCCAAACAGGCAGAAGTGCTACCATAGCACTGAAATGGCCAAAATGTTTAATGTTGATTATAAAATATTAGATTAGATTCAACTTTGCCAATGTGATTGCACACAACAGAATCCATGCAGTGAAACACACACACTAGGCTGTGAAAACATGTGTCTGAAGTGATGGGCAACCCTATTCATGGCGCCCAGGGAGCAGTTGAGGTGCCTTGCTCAAGGGCACTTCAGTCATGACCTGCCCGGGGATTGAACCAGCGACCTTCCGGTCACAAGACCAGATCCCTAACCACCAGGCCATGGCTGCCTCAAAGGAACAACATGTAGTGTACTGAGAATATGGAGCTGGTGCCCCAAACCAGTTTTCTCTAATAAACTCAAACTGTCTTGTTGAACTTCCAACGTCTTCAAATTCATTTTCAGTCGGTAAAAGTATGCTTTGTCTGCAGTGTGCTCACCCCAGACTCTTGCTCATGCGAAACCTCAAAAAGGGCATGGCATAGAAAAAAAACTGTCTCCACATGTTGCGTGCTTCTTCTTCAGTTGTGTCTTCAAGTAGCTGAAGAGGTGCGGCTCAGTAAAGCCAAAACTATTAAATGAATGGATGTAATAATCTATGTAAGAAGTTAACCTCAAAACAGGTTCATGTACTCTCATCCAGACCACCAAAACCAGAGACCGTTGGGCTGCTACTGGAGCTGTTAGTCAAACTGAAACAGGACAACCTCGGCTGTCATATTGCAACCACCAGACCTTCCATAGGCAGTTACCTTCTTGAGCTCAGTGTTTTCAGCACTCACGCTATCTCTGAGTTAACATGTAACTCCTCAGGTAATAGCTCAGACTTAACAGACCACAAGAAATTTGGTGCGGAAATGCTGTTTAAAAAGCTGATTCACAGAGTAGCAGTTAATGTGTGAAATTCAATGATTCATATGAGCGTCTATGGTTCAGTTCTGAACTTTCATAACACTCTGCTCTTATAGTTGCTGAATAAGTTGATAGGTCTTATGATAACTAAGATAAACCTGGAGATTAAGGGGTTAACTCTTGAAAGCTTTAATGCTTTATTGTTGCTTTGGTATGGATTTGATTTACATCACTTCATTTCTTTGCAATTACTTCCATCCAAACATTATCTTTACCACTTAGTCAAGTTCAGGTTCATGGTGAGTCCTCTACCTCTCCATTGGGCGTTATTTTAGTCAGTCCATCACTGGGCACACACACACAGACATACACACACTCACACCTGGAGGATTTATAGTACCCATGTTTTTGGATTGTCAGAGGAAACTGGAGATCCTGGATGAAATCCTGGCAGGCACTGGGAGAACATGGCAATGCCACCCAGATGGGGACTCAGATTACATAATAACATAATTATTTACATAGTTATTACAAGCAGTGTAATTAATACATGTTTACATGTTTAAAATCTAAAAGAATATCTTTATAACTATACTTAGAACATGCATTAGAATTGACTGACTTTGACAAAAACCAAATTTTAATGGTTTTATTCCTAGTTCACACTACACTACAATCTGTAGCCCAGTTCTCCAGTCGCAGACCAGTTTTTGTAGATCACTCTGCTCGGAGGTGAGTTGGGAATGACTCAAGGCTTGCTCAGTGGTGTAGTGTGAACTACTGAAAGACGCTTGCCGAGCCATCGCCGATTAATCTCCGACCAGTCACAGACGTCCTCGAGATATTTGACATGCTGAATATCTGAGATCCAGTCAGCGACTGTGTCAACTGCAGTAACTATGTACAGCCAATGTGATCAATCGCAATTTCTCTGTTATTGTGACTGTACTGCAGAAATGATGTGATTGATTATAGCTGTGATCAGTGTAATAGGCAGATGAAATAAAGCTGGTGACAGTATGTATGTAATATTGTTAGTTTGTTAATGTGTGCTCTCATTATAGTGATATTTGTGTAGGTCTCTTATTTTGACAAGTGAAAAACTATGAAAATAAGATTCCGGGTTTTATTTTGTCCTAAAAATGACAACAGTAACAAATACTATGAGCTCATAGCCAGCGTGCTCACTGTATTGTACTGTTTTCTTGACAAAACATGGTTTTGGAGAACAGCCCAGAGTCTGTGATGAAAATTTGTGTAGTTCGTGACCCCGTGTCGCCAACCAGTCATGTAGTGTGAAAGCCGCAACAACTGAAAGACTCGCCATTACAGCTCAACCAGTTGTGTACTGTGAACAGCACAACGACCAGCGATGAAGTTGTGTAATGTGAATCTGGCTTTAAAGTCACATGACTTTAGAGCAAGGCTTTAGAGATGCTCCCCATCAGCAGTGATCAGTATCTAATCTAATCTAACAGTGGTCTGGAGAGAAACAAAACAGTAACCAGCCAGGTGCTGGGCACCTAAATATTGATGCATGAGGTTAAAGAAGGCTATCCTGTCTGATCTGAACTGACAGATGTGCTACTGTGGCACAAGTCACAGACATGTTTAATTGTTGTTACTGGAGGAATGTGGAAGAACATGTAGTGTTTGGTGCTCAGAGAGTAGCCACACATCAGTAAGAAGGTTTTACTGTATGACATGACATTGATGTGATTTTCCCCACTTAATGATTTGGTTGTTCGGATGAAAAAAGTCATGATACGTGCTTTCCGTCTCTAAGTCGGTGGCAGTTTATTTTGGAAAAAATCTGACAGAATGTTGTTTCTGTTTTACTGTACTTTCCTACAAGGAGATGCAGGTTCTCCATGCTCACGATGTGGCCTTCCATGGAATTCAGCTTAGATCACTTCTTCCCTTTAAGTTCTTGCTTTGAACGCACTCACGTGTGTGCGAAGCTTTCATATTTCTTCAGGTAGTCTGACATGTGGCGCATAATTAATCAGTGCCACATTTTCTGTGAAGGAAAGAAATGAAAGGAGGCAAAATATTTTTCCATGCATAATGAGAGGAGGCAGGGCGGCCCGTGGCAGCTATAACAGAGCGGCCTGTTGGAAAACGGCTGCCCTTTTGCTTTCCAGGTGTGTCGTGAAACACACACTCGCACGCTCACTGTTAGGCAAATGTGTGTGTGTGTGTGTGAGTGTGAGCACACTGTGAGGCTGATGGTTGCCCGCTGTTGCTGCAGGTGCAGGCAGTTAAACCAGATCATGGACTATAAACTGTTCTGCTGTTACATGAGAGCTGCGTGGGACACATGAAACGTTCTAGTTTGGTCTGCGTATTGTCACACTTTACTTCATCACTCACAGGTTGTGCAGTGTGTGTGTGTGTGTGTGTGTGCAGGAGAGTATACTCCTTTCTAGAGCACAGTATATTTTCATTTTCATTGCGCATTTGGCAGACACTCTTGTCTGAAGCAATATGCTGTTACTTTTGTACTCGTTACATTTCTAGACGACTGTAACATTGCGAGTCTTCCCTAAGGCTCTTATTGGTACCGTGTTGTGTACTTGTCCACTGGAGATTGAACCCTAATCTGGTATGTGGGGGCCAGGGCTGTTACACAGTACATTACACCAACTGCTACTGTATACACTGAATGAGGTTTGAAATGAATACTGTTCAGTTCTGGTTCTCACAATGACATGCCATGTTTTCAGCACAACTTTACCTCTAAAAGGTAAAAGAGCAGAAGGACTGCAGAGTTTAATGACTGCTTAAGTTTAGGTGATTAATAAGCTGCAGTATTTGACGATTATGAAAGGAGGATGAAAGTATACAGTAATATAGTATAAGATATGATAAGTGAAAGAGGTATTGTTGAGAACTCAACAAAATAGCTGACTCACTGTAAAATTATTGGAATATTTCTCTAATAATGTAGTCAAGCACACCAATCTATACTAATAAAACACATTGGGCAAGAGTACATTTACTTTTGACACTACATTTGTCTACAAATGTAACATGACTGATGTTGACAGTTAACAGTGTATGTTAAATGTGTTCAACTTAAATGTAAAGATGTTATTGTCATTTTGAGCATCACTTATTTGGCTGAATCTCAAATGGCCTTCTCCCTACATAGTGCACTACATAGGCATTACAATTTGAGTGCCTAATATGCTTGACGAATGTGATTGTGGGATTCAGACAATTCACACTGTTCTATAATGGATAGATACAGTGTCCTATTTGCATGTAGAAGCCGATTTCATAATGCACATTTGAGATTTAGACTTTGACACATTGTGAATACTCTACAGCTGCTAAACTACACTGTTTGAACACTACTTTTTGTTTATGGACCACTGCAAACTCCATGTTTTGGCCTTTGTGTGTGTGTGTGTGTTGAGGGGATATCCTCTGTCTAGTCCTGATGTAAAGGATGTATATTAGTGGGCATGCTTGGATGTTAGCCCACTGTCACACACTGTACTTCCTGACATGCTCCATGCCACAGTCATGTTTACACCAGGCCCCTGTCCATTCCTCTTAACACACTCTCACGCACACTTTTACAGTTCTGCACATGGGGGTTGCATGACTTATAATTTTTACTAGCCACCTAGTAAGAAAGTGAGATTTAGTGAAAAGTGTATGGTAGCACTTTATAGTAACTTTCATTAATAGCTCATTAACTAATGATTAATAACTGTAAACAAATCATTATTTCATGAGAATTTAATTAACAAATGATTTACTAATGATTTACTAATGATTTATTAATGATTTACTAATGATTTACTAATGATTTATTAATGATTTACTAATGATTTATTAATGATTTACTAATGATTTATTAATGATTTACTAATGATTTACTAATGATTTACTAATGATTTACTAATGATTTATTAATGATTTGTTAATGATTTGTTAACATTTGCAAAAATGAATACAATCATTAGTAACTACATGAACTGTCATTTATAAATATTTGTTCATGTTCAAATTCTCATGAACTAATGGTGTGTTCACAGTTATTAATCATTAGTTAATGGCTTATTAATGAAAGTTATTATAAAGTCTTACCAAGTATATTGTTAACAGCACAATTCTGGAGGATGGAGGGCAGTGGATATCACATTTTAGACTCCCATTTCACAGCCAGACACTATGCTCACACATATACTCATGTTATATAGATTCATTACACACAGAGTGTCTATTTCATGTGTTTATTTATTTTAATGTTGATGATTATGGTCTACAGGCAATGAAAACCCAAAAGTCAGTATCTCAAAACATTAGAATATTATATATATAAGACCAATTAAAATGATTTAATACATGAATGTTGTTCTACTGAAAAGTACAGTATATACACTCAGTACTTGGTTGGGGCTCCTTTTGCATGAATTACTTCATCAATGTGGTGTGGCATGGAGGCGATCAGTTAAGCTCACAGAGTCTGGAGGAAGAGAGAAGAGACACACAATTCAAGCTGCTTGAAGTCTATTGTGAAGTTTCCTCAATCACTGATGGTTTGGGGACAGAACACACAATTATCAGTATCTGATGTATCCACCATTAGCAGATTGTTTTTCAAATGCCATTAAATGTGCCCAAACATCAACTGTGGTAGCCACTGGTGGTCTCTGGTGGTCAGCCTGTGGAACCATGTCCCAGATGTCCTCAATACAACAAATTGGGACCTTTGACCCCAAATCATAATGCCTGTTGCTGGACCTGTGTTTCTCCGTGAACATTTTGCTGCTGTGCTTTTATACACAGATTCACAAGTATCATGATGTAACAATTTGAACAAGTTACAGGCAGATATAATACATTTTCTATGCATTTGGTTTTAATGGCCTTCAGTGTAGAAAACCTGATTTCTGGACTCTTCTCTGGATTGTTTACTGCTGTGCTTTGCCACTGTGTTCACTGCCCTTGACCAGTCGACTGGCAAAGTGTTGGGTAGTGGATTTATTGTTTATTATTATCATATTCTTGCAGTCTAGAAGTTGTCCATTGCTGGTGGCAGACCCATCTGGATGTTAAGTCAGCATCCTGATGCCAATCCCCACAATGACGAAGGGCAGGTCATTCTTATGAATAAGTGTTTTAAACTAGCGCTTGCTTAAGTGCTCAACAAAGAGATGGTCTTCAGTCTGTGTTTGAAGACTGTGAGGGACTCTGCTGCTCGAACAACTAGTGGGATTTTGGGATGTTGATGCTAGTCTTTCACATATCTTAAAGGATGGCGGGTCAA
This sequence comes from Crenuchus spilurus, assembly GCA_036984385.1. NCBI lineage: Eukaryota > Metazoa > Chordata > Actinopteri > Characiformes > Crenuchidae > Crenuchus > Crenuchus spilurus. The sequence continues at coordinate 45,142 of BRDA01047961.1, read as the reverse complement.
GCTGAGCCGTACTAGAAGCTCAAAGGGCCAGAGGTGTGACTTGACCCTTGCCATTAAGTAGGGAGGAGTGGTCCATTTTTTGCTTTGTAGGCAAGCATCAGGGTATACATAGGCTATACAGAGAAAAGATGGAGGGAAAACTAAATACAAAACTACTGACACCTCCCCCCAACATCTGTGATGTTTCCCTGTAGACACTGACATTTACCACTCAAGTAGACATCACAAAGGTATATATGTGTAAATGTCAGACACAGAAGCAGTTACAAATGAGTGCGAAGCTTTCACACCATCATCAATTACAACAACACATATATAGTCCCGTGTCAGGAGTGTGAGTGTGAAAGCATCATCGCTCCCACACACACTCACACACACCAGTGGTATGTGTATACATGTGGAAGCGGGGGCCTAACAGCTGTGCTTTGGCGCTAGGGGACCACTGGTCAAGGTTTATGAGATGTGATCTGACAGCTGGACAGAAAGAGAGAAGACATGTTACAAGTTAGAAGACTGAGACAGGAGAGTGTGAATGTGTGTGTCAGAATGTGTCTGCTGGTGAATTTTTACATAAACATGCACCAATCAGCCACACTCCGAAATGAAGCAAATATAGTCATGTCAAAAAAACATCCTTTTTGAACTTTATGCCTGTATATCAGGACATCTAGAATGTCTTATAATGAGGTAAATACAACTTCAGATGAACATCACATGAGAAATTATTCCATGTCATTGTGTATTTAACAATAAAATGCTGAAGTTTAGGAAAAATTAAGTATGTCTTAGTTGTGAAATACAAGAGTAAGTATCAGGCAGGTGCTGCTAATCAGATGCCGTGATTAGCTGATCATCAGCTAGTGTCACCACCTCTATAAAAGCAGATGTTTGCTGCTCTGGAGCATTCAGGTTTGTGTGCCAAGCAGGGCTGGCACTACGGCCCTGCGGAGATCACGCACTGCGCATGGGGCCCCAAGTGCCCATGGGGACACCAGAAAAGGCTCCAAAGGGCCAAATCTACACACACTCAAGCAAGGCACCCAAGCACAAAAGCTTTCTAGTGCACAACTTTTGCCACCGCCAACCCCTCATCAAACTCCAAGGTCCCAGCAACATCCCAGCAAATTCACCCCAAGCTGAGCTCATGCTTAAAATACTTCTGGAACAATGTCCTTTGGACATACAAGACTGAAGTGGAGATGTTTGGCTATAATACACAGCACAATGTTTGGTAAAACACAAACACGGCATATCAGAACAAACACCTCACAAGCTGTCAAGCACAGTGTTGACTGTCAAGAACAAGGTGAGAGACTGATAGTCATACTGAACATGACTATGTTACTTTTTTGCTCTGACTTTTGAGCTCTGAACAGAGGTGTTGGCTACACACTGGTCATTACAGTTTTTAGAAATTGTATGTTGTTTTATTTCTAAAGCTTAACAAATGTGAGGTGACACTGTTTTCACCCAGTCACTAACCCTACACTGAATATTTCTGAGATAGGTGTGAACACTCAGGTGAGAGGTCTGTTGTTCAGATTCATGTTCCACACATTCCATGGCCAACCAATGGAATGTCCAGAATTACCATGTCATTATTCATTTGAAAGTGCAGCTGTTTGACCCGCTCTCAAAAATATGTGTTTTTGCTTATTTAAGCTCCTCTCACAAAGATCTAAAAATATATTTTTTCATTCAGGATATATATATATATTTGAAAAGTAGACCCTTTACAGTTTCCAGGATATGTTTATTTTTGTTTTTTAGGATAAAATCTAGCTGAATAATATAAGTGTTTTTGTGGAATTTCATAAATATGCCACCGGTGGGAAAGACAACTACAGAGGGTTAAGAACCAGCAGCCAGCTGCACCAACTGAATGCTAGTTGGATCAAAAGTTGGGATGTAGATTACATCCTATATTTTATATTAAGGGTAAATTAGTGACAGAGAGAATTTCTGGGGGAAAAAACACCTACGGTACATCTTAAATCATTTTGCACAAAGTGATCATAGAACAAAATATTGACATTTTCACTCTCTGGAGCCACTCTGGCCTAGTCGGTCCTCTGTATGGGTTATCTAACTTACCTGTCCAATGTGAGGCCTAGTCGGTCCTCTGTATGGGTTATCTAACTTACCTGTCCAGTGTGAGGCCTAGTCGGTCCTCTGTATGGATTATCTAACTTACCTGTCCAGTGTTAGGCCTATTCAGCCCTCTGTATGGATTATCTAACTTACCTGTCCAGTGTTAGGCCTATTCAGCCCTCTGTATGGATTATCTAACTTACCTGTCCAGTGTGAGGCCTAGTCAGCCCTCTGTCTGGTTTATTTTTGAATTAGACTCCATTTTTAATTATACTTCTGTTGTTTCTGTCTTTGTTCCTTTGTTATCCTTATTCAAACTCCCTTTTAAAATAAACCTACATGCATCCACTTGTCCTTCACACTGCATTACACATAGTCTGTTCTCATATATAAGAGAAACAATATGCAAACATGCAGACTTGAGCTACATCAACAAGGGCCAAGTAGTTGTGACCAGACAACTGGGTCAGATCATCTCTGAAGCAGCAAGGCTTGTGGTGTGCTCCCAGTCAGCAGCGGTCAGTTCCTATAAACAAGGTCTCCAAGCATTA